>ML664186.1:5501864-5617084 GCA_007570785.1 Antilocapra americana
GTGTGTGTGTGTGTGTGTGTGTGTGTGTGTGTGTGTGTGTGTGTGTGCAGACAGCAAGTTTCAGGGATCATTAACTTACTAAGCTCACTGGCAGGTTGTGGGTCTCATGCCACCATTTTTTTATTGTTTTGGGGGCATGTTTCATGCTTCTGTTGCATGATTTTATTGCCTAGCAAACCTGCTTGGATTTGTGGTTAAGTAAACCTGCTCTTGTGAATAATCATTAACTTACAAGTGTCTCCCATATTTTTTTCTGTTAACTTTTAATCACCTATTTTGTCTGTCCTTTACTCTGTCCCTATGAGTATGAAGACTTTGCTGAGTTCTGTGAAAGTGTTAGTCACTCACTTGTTTCCAACTCTTTGCCACCTCATGGACTGTAGCCCTCTAGGCTCCTCTGTCCATGAAATTCTCCAGGCAAGAATACTGGGGTGGGTAGCCATTCCCTTCTCCAGGGAACCTTCCCAACCCAGGAATTGAACTCTAGTCTCCTGCATTGCAGGCTGATTTTTTACTGTCTGAGCCACCAGGGAAGTCCGAGTTCTGCGAGTCCTAGTCAGTTATTGTATTGTACCTGCACATGATCTTGGAGACCAACAAAACTTGTAGGTGATGTCAGAAGCGAGAGTGGTCTTGTAGACATTGTTCTCTACCTCTTTTGACCAGAGCAGCATCCCAGGCTCACATCTCAATCCATCACAGGCGAGTGGAATTGTCATGAGTGGCTTGAGCTGATAAAGATTTAGCCTCTGGGCTGGTGAAGAGCCTCCAAAGGGAGCACATGGCCTGTGAGTCTTGACATTTCTGTTAGCAACAAAGGAGGGATTAGCTGTTGGGGAAACAACTAACAGTGTCAACCGCAAACTGTTGCCAGTCTTTTTCTGCTCAGTGGAAGCAACTACAGTACCAGAGGGACCTTTTACCTCTGCACTTTGCATCCATCTCTTTGCATCCGCAGCTTCCCATGGGCTGCGGGACAGGGAATCTTCATTCAAGACAGCAACACTGATAACTTGTCAATGCTGTTATCTACCTGGCGTCCAGAAGGCTTTGACACAAGCAGCTTGAGCTGATCTTCTTCCACAATTGGTATTTGTACAGAATAAGGACCAAAAATAACTAAGTAGAAACCCGAGACCAGTCTTCCTTAGGGCAATTTTCTATTCACAAACCTCCCATGTGTATAAACTCAGCATCTCAACCAGTTTCCTTTGGCATTCGAGTTGACTGTAGAGATACAAGTGCCTGGTCAAAACAATAAACTCAGGGGCTTCCCTGGTGGTCCAGTGACTAAGATTACACACTCCCAATGCAGGGGTCCAGCGTTTGATCCCTAATCAGGGAACTAGATCCCACATGCTGCAAGTAAAGATCCTGCACGCTGCCACTAAGACCTGGCACAATAAATATTCTTAAAGTAATAAATTCATATAATAATGACGTCAGTTGATTGACTGCTATTGTGTGCTGGGGTTGGGGAAGGGCTATGCATGTATGATCTCATTTATTCCTCAAAACAATCAGTGGGGTAGGTTTTGTTGATAATTCTTTCTGTGTAAGTAAGGAAACTGAATCTCAGAGAGCTGCAATAATTTTCCCACAGTTACACAGCCAGTAAGAGCTGTAGTTAACCTGGAAGCCTCTAAATCAGACTCTGGAGCCGTTTGGGCTACACTGCTATGTGAGGTCGTGTCTGCTGCGAAAGGGACTTCATCCCAGGAAGAGTAGGGTACCACTGAAGGGGTATGAGGGAAGGAGGGCTAACTCATTCTGGGAAGGACATCTGGGTAAGATGAGAGTGTTCCAAGCTGCCCGTGGTAGGCATAGCCAGAGTACTACTGGAGTGTCTTTGAGAGCTATTAATACCTTGAATGCACACTTGCCTCACCTGAGAAGCATCCTTTTGATTGGTTTTACACCTTGGATTCCATGTAATATTTCATCTGAGTGAAACATTTAATTGTTTTTAGAAAAGAAAATTAGAATTCCATTGTGGACCAAATCCAGAAAGTTGGTAATTTTGTAAAGTTCTGTGGAAAGAAAATCATGTCCATTTACATGTTCTCTAAGGTTGTTTTTGCTGTAAATAGCAAAGCCTAAAATATTTGCTATCTGGCCTTTTGCAGAAAATGTTTGCAGACCTCTGAGCTAGATCAGGGTTTCTCAGACTTGGCACTGTTAACATCTAGGATTGAATGATTCTTTTTTGCACGATTCTGATCTGTGTGTTGTAAAATGTTTTAACAGCATTCCTGGCCCAACAAGACACCGGTAGCATTGTCCCCACACTGTCAGCCAACACCCCCAGATGAGAACCACTGAACTGGATAAAATTCATGTTCTTCCCAGGTCTGAAATTCTGGATGTTTATTTATTTATTATTGGAGTATACTTGATTTATAAAACTATGTCACTTTCAGATGTAAAGCAAAGTGATTCAGTTATACACACACACACACACACACACACACACCCATATTTATAGATATTGATATATTTGCTAGCATTTAACTGCAAAATACAAAAAAGGATCAGCTGTTATTTCTCTTCTTTCATTTCTTATTTTGTTTATTTGTGTCCTCTCTCTTTTCTTCTTGGTGAGCCTGGCTAGAGGTTTGTCAATTTTGCTTATCCTTTCAAAACCCAGCTCTTGGTTTTAGTGATCTTTTCTATGGTATTTTATTTATTTCCTCTCTGATCTTTATTGTTTTCTTTCTTCTGCTGACTTTGGGTTTTGTTTGTCTTATTTTTCTCATTCTTTTAGTTAGTAGGTTAAGTCGTTTTTTTGAATTTTTCTTATTTCTTCCCAAAGGCCTGTGCTGCTATAAATTTCTCTCTTAGAACTGCTTTTGCTGCGTCCCATAGGTTGTGTAAGGTTGTTTTCATTGTCATTTGTCTCAAGGTATTATCTGATTTTCTCTTTCATTGTTGACCCATTGATTTTTTAGTAGCATATTGTTAGGTCTCTATGTAACCTTTTTTTTTTTTTTACTTTTTATCTTTCTGTGGTTGATTTCTAGTTTTGTACCACTGTGATCAGAGAAGATGCTTGAAATAATTTCTACCCTCTTACATTTTAAAAAACCTTTTCTTCAATTCTGAATGATAGTTTTCTGAGTAGTGTATCCTAGGTTTTTCCCTTTCAGCACTTTAAATATGTCATTCCAGTCCCCTCTTGCTTCCAAATTTTCCAAAGAAAAGTTTGCTAATAGCTGATTCCCTTGCATGTGTGACTTTGTTTTTCTCTTGCTGCCGTTAGGATTCTCTTTTTAGCTTATGTCGTTTTAATTATGGTATGTTTGGGAGTGAGTCTCTTTGGGTTCATCTTGTTTGCACTGTCTGTGATTCCTGTACCTGGATATCTGTTTCCTTCTTTAGGCTCAAGATTCTTTCAGCCATAATTTTATCAAATACATTTTTGTTCCCCTTCTGTATTTCTTCATCTGGGACCCCTATAAGATTCCTAGGGGACTCAAAAAAGTATTGGGGTATTACAGGCTTGGAGGTCATCTTCCTATGTGACTCTGTAGCCTTGGCTGTAGAAGAGTCTTTCTGACAGTGTCATTTGCTTTCATGAGAATAGCTCCACACAGAGGTGTATTTTTGCTGCTGTTGGGGGAAGTTGAGCTCACTGTCCTCCTACTCTGCCATCTCGATCTCCTCTCCACTCTGGTGCAAATTTGAATTTTCCCACAGAATAGGAGAGATACGTCTCCGAAGTACCAAAGTTTTAAGAAAGTTTGTGAAATGAATGATCAAATTTTCTCAGTTCTCTTTTTTTGCTGGTAAAGAAATATGGCTATGTGACTAATACATTCAGTGGTACAGAGTAAAAGAAAGTGTGAGTTAAGCTACATTTTATGGTTTGGTAATTATAAACTCTTGGAGCTGCAATATCACTGTAGGGTTAGACAAGAAAATGATGCTTGATTATGATATTTCCAGGCTTATAGTGTCATGATTTTAAAAACTCAAGTTTTGGACTCTGATGTTTCCCATTTTCACAATTACTTCTGCTTTTAAAAATTCTAAGAATTCAGAGATCTTAATACCTGTGCCATTATCAAGTACTGAAATGGTGGTCTTGAAATCGATTTCACTGAACTAATAGCTATAGAGTTGTCTACAGTTTAGACATCTCCTTGCAGCCAGGAGATGACACAATGGTGTAATGAGAGGCATGTAAGCTAATTATCTGTGGTTGAATTTTGATTCAGATTCAGCTTTTCTAATAAGAGATTTCACACTTAGATTTTGAGCCATGACGAAGACTCTCTCTTTTATGTGTACAAATGTGTGTGCATACATGAGGATGTGAAAGATGTGCTATGTGGAAAGTTGTCCAGGGGAAATGAATGATGTGAAGGTCTCTGTCCAAATGCTGAAATTCTTGAAATCTTTTGCAACCAGTGGGTGGATCCTGGGCTGAAAGTCAAAGAGTCTGGGCTGCATTCTGCTTCTGCTCAATGTCTGTTCTGTGTCCCTGGGAACAGTCCCCCTCTCTTGGCCTCAGTTTGCTCATATGTCAAATGAGCACATTAGAGGGAACAAAGCGTTTGCCATTGTGTTTTGTAGTCCTTCTCTCCTCCAGTCTTTCTTTCTCTGACCTCCAGCCCCACATGTAGGCCAACTCAACATATTCAGCTCCTTCTCTTTTATCTTTCCCAGTCCATTATCTCCTGTTGACTTTCACTGGCAGCAGTACTATTATGGGATAATTTTCCAAAAAGATAGAATCATGATTTCCTTAGTCATATGAATAAACACATTAGGTTGAATAGTATCCCCCTATTCACATTTGTGAATGTGACCTTATTTGAGGATATTTTCAGATGTAATCAAATTAAGATGAGATCATACTAAATTAGGGTAGGTCCTAAATCCAATGACTGGTGCCCTGTAAGGGGAAAATCTCAAGACAGACTCACAGGAAGAATGCTGGGTGTAGACAAAGGCAGAGAATTAGAGTGATGTATCTGCAAAAGAAGGAGTGCCAGAAACTACAAGAAGTGGGGAGGAAACTACAAGAAGCTAAAAACTGCCAGAAACTGCAAGAGACTAGAGAGAAGCAGAGGATGATCTCCTCCTAGAACTGTCAGAGGGAGCACAGCCCCGCTGACACCTTGATTTTAGGCATCTCTTCTCTAGAACTGTGAATGAATAAATGTCTGTTGTCTTAAGTCACTCCGTTTATGGTAATTTGTTATGGCAGCTTAGCAAACTGAAACACACACGTTAAAGGTTTTATTTAACTCAGATGAGGACAACAGGCAGCAAACAGTTCAAGGCACAAATTAATGGGGAGTAAAGGAAAGTTAGAATGGATTTACAAATGAATACAAAGCTGCCTTTACATGGGGATGAGGGAATGGGGGGTTATCTCTCTACTGGACATAACCTACTTGCACATCTATACTAGAATCGTTTTTACTGCTATCAGCTGTCTACAACTTACAAAGTTGGGAAGTGGCTCCTGTAGAATCAGACAACTTGGAAAATACTCTCTTGACAGTGCATGGTTGTCCACTGACATCCACACGTCCCCTCTCCACTTTCTTATCCACCCAGGCTGAGTTCAGGGTCACTTTGTGGGGTGCGGACATGCTGTGTGGCATGTGGGATCTTAGCTCCCTGACTGGGGATTGAACCCCATCTTCTGCATTGGAAGAACAGTGTCTTAACCGCTGGACCACCAAGGAAGTCCTCCAGGGTCTTTTTTAAAGTTTTCTTTCTCTTCCATGCTTCTTGAAACCCTCTGCTTGCCTGTTTCCCTTCTTCCACCTCCACCTACTTTAGATTCTTCCTGGGTCATCCCTGGTTTCCCCTATCCTAGCTTTCACTTGGTGACCTAAAACTGGCCCCAGATTCCTGTTGTGATGGGGATAAAGGCAGTGTAGTGGGCTGAGTAGCATCTCCCCAAAATTCCTGTCCACCTGGAACCAAAGAATGTGATTTTATTTGGAAATAGAGCATATAAAGGATGCAGTTTGTTAAAAATCTTGAGATGAAGTCATGGATGTAAGGTCAAGCTGACTCTAGTGACTTGTATCCTTGTAGGAAGAGGAGAGGACACAGAGAGACACACAGACACACGGGAGGAAGTCCGCATGAGGATGGGGCAGCGTTGCAGTCGTGCTGCCACAAACCACCAGAAGGTGCAAGGAGTAGAGAAGGACTCTCACCAAGGGCCCCCAGAGAGAGACGGCCCTGCCAACACCTTAATTCTGGCTCTGTGAAGTTGATTTCAGACTTCTGGCCTCCAGAATTGTGAGGCAATAAATTTGTTTTGTTTTCAGCCACTGAGTGCAAGGTAATTTATTATGGCAGCCCTTGGAAACTATGACAGGGGGAGACGGCAGTGGGAAATAATTGAATTTCACAAACTTTTGCTGAGGACCTGCTCTATGACTTCCGGCCTCGTGCCAGGCATTGGCGAACTGCAAAGTGTTGAAGAGGGGTCCTGGTCACCTTTAGTAACACATGGTAGTGACCACGTGCTGTGGGCTGCCTTGCCTCCTGCTCCTCCTCCTCCTCTCCTTCTTCTCCTCCTCGTCCTCATCCTTTTTCGCTTCCAAATGGATCTTCCTTTTCAATTCATCATTTGGGTTTTATCATCGTATTGGGTCCCTCTTGGGCGTGCATGCGTGTGTGCTAAGTCACTTCAGTCATGTCCAACTCTTTGAGACCCTGTGGACTGCAGCCTACCAGGCTCCTCTGTCCATGGAATTCTCCAGGCAAGAATACTGGAGAGGGTTGCCTTGCTCTCCTCCAGGGGATCTTCCGGCCTCAGGGATTGAACCTGTGTCTCTTATGTCTCCTGCACTGACAGGTAAGTTCTTTACCACTAGCGCTACCTGGGATGCTGCAGACCCCATGAGCCCCACCTGTTACTCCAGATGCTTCTGCAGCCACTAGTTGAGAGCAGATGTCAACAGTCTTCAACTAGTCAACCCCCACCCTGGACCCTGAGTGTCTGTTTCTGGCTTCTATGATTCCACAATGGTCAATGATTGTATGATTCCATTCCATGATGGTCTATAGGAGCTGACTGGCCTTTAGCTTGGACACAGAAGTTGTGTATGTATTTGTGTGTGTGTGTGTGTGTGTGTGTGTGTGTGTGTGTTTTAATGCCTGTAGGGCCACCTTGAACAGTGGGGCTGAGCAGTTGAATACCCCCAGGCAGAGAGATTCAGATGCATTTCATCAGCCTCTGTAGACTGAACACCCTCAGCAGGGGTCATCCATAGTGCATCTTTGCATTGCTCTCCTTTCCCCCTTGTTCCTCTTACCTGCAGGGAGGCCCTGGTCACTGTTAGTGCTCTCAGGGGACCCAGCTGAAAACAGCATTCCTCTCTCTCCACGGTGTCTTCCTCTGTCAGATCTTCTATCCTCACAACTGCAGGCTTGAGTCATCTTATGCAAATCACTCCCCTCTCTGCTTTCTTACCCTCCAGTCCAGGTCAGGTTTTCAGCCTTCTGATCATAATGGAATAAAATACGAAATATGAGGAGACAGAAGCTGGTTGAAGGAGTCCATCAGACCTTGATGCCATGGTTGTTAAATGCCAGGGGTTGCTCTGGACAGAAGAATGGGGTCATCATTGTCTGCAGCTCACATCTTCCAGATGCTTCTGGGACCTGAACTAGAGAAGTAGGAAGCCATTTTCAACTTTTTACTGTTTCCTTTGGGCAGAAATTGAGAGTCCTGAGTAACTCCAGTTATCACCATGTATTTCCTATTGCTGCTGTAACATTTTATCACAAACTATTGCCTTCTCAGGTGACTCAGTGGTAAAGAACCCACCTACCAAGGCAGGAGATGTGGGTTCAATCTCTGGGTTGGGAAGATCCTCTGGAGTAGGAAATGACAACCCACTCCAGTATTCTTGCCTGGGAGAATCCTATGGACAGCAGAGCCTGGAGGCCTACAGTCCATGGGGTTGGAAAGAGTTGGACATGGCTTAGTGACTAAGCAGCAGCAGCATTGGCTCAAAACAACATAAATGTATCATCTTGTAGTTGTGGAGGTCAGAAGTCCTAAAACCAAGGTGTTGGCAGGGCTACATTCTTCATGGAGGTTTTAGAGGAGAACCCATTTCCTTACCTTTTCCAGCTTATAGAGGTCTCCCGCATTGCTTGACTTGTGGCCCCTTCTGCCTTCTTCCAAGTGCATTGCTCCAACCTCCATAATTCCATTATCATATCTCCTTCTCGGTCTCTGACCTCTTGCCTCCCTCTTATAAGATCCTTTGTAGTTACATTGGGGTCAGCCAGGTAATCCAGGCTCATCTCCCCATCTTATTATCCTTAATCACATCTGCAAAGTTCCTCTTGTCACATGTTACCTTTAACACATTCACAGGTTCTGAGGATTAGGGCATGGAAATCTTTGGAAGGGGTCATTACTTAGATGAGCAAAAACTTTCTTTTATCGTATTTATGACATTGGTGAAAAGTTCTTTATCCATCTATCTATCATATATAATCTGTCTACTTAACTGCATCCTTACCCATCTCACTGACCATGATTCTGCAATAATGAGGGATTTTCTACCTGGCATAATTATCAAACAAAATGAAAGTTAAGCAAAGAACCTTCAGACAATGAAAAATGCTTGGTCACTACAGAGGAACAAGATAATTTTAGTAATGACACTTGGACTCTGGAGCACCTTGTTGGAAAGTAATATTTTTTCCAGGAGGAAGTATTATTATGTGGAAGTCTCAGGTTGTATCAGATCTTTACAAATCAGTGTCTGTCAAACTGGGTCCAATTGAGATTTCTGCTCAAAGATTAGGTAACTCCTGCTTAGCTGTTAATTGATACTATCAGGATAAGATCTTAATGCTTGGCCTGTTTCTTCTCTTCTGGTCTTTGTGGGTGGGCATTTTTCTCTTGGATTTGCCAAAAGCCAAAGGTAACAGTTCCAAACACTGGGGATTTAAATGAAAGAAGGTTTATCATTTTCTCCTTATAGTTGTGGGTTTCCTGGGAGGTTCAGTGGTAAAGAATCCACCTGCCAATTCAGGTTCAATCCTTGGGTTGAAAAGATCACCTGAAAAGGAAATGGCTACCCACTCCAGTATTCTTGCCTGGAGAATCCCATGGACAGAAGAGCCTGGCAGGCTACAGTCCATGGGGTCACGAAAGAGTCAGACATGACTTAGTGGCCAAGCAACAAAAACAACCCACAGTTGTAATCACAGAGGACCATGCATATCTGCTGCAGTTTGAGTAAATCTCTGCAAACTGTCACATTCCCATCTTGTGGTTCTTTTATTCCTGTCGAAGTTGTTATAATGATTGTATGCAACATAATGATCTCAGAAGCCCGTGTTCTGTTGGATGTGTGATGGAGAAACGTGTCATGGTTTCTCAAGAAAATACAATTTTTTTATTCAAAATGACCTCTGAACTTCTGGCCACTTATTCATTGAGCAGCCTGAGCGTGTGATGCAATTAATCCTTCGACTGAATGGGTGGGAAAGTCAGACAGGGCAGGTGGGCTTGGCACCGACTCCAGGCAACATTCATGCCCCACACTGATGAAGGATCAGAGAGTTAAGATTATAGCCAAAGGAAGAGAGTTTAGGAGGGAATTCACTCCTGCTCTCTGGCATTTGCTGAACATCTTTATGGACTGAGATTATTTCCCTCTCACAAAGGCCAAGTTACTAGGAAAAGCATTAGTTCAGACTCATCATCTTAGGACTTAACAGCAGGTGCTAATGGTGTGTGTGTTTTTGTAACTAAGCGTTTGAAAAAAGCATTCATTTTGGACAGAAATTTTGACCTCAGAGTAGCTGCCCTTGGCAACTATGAACTATTAATACTTTATAACCCTAGGTGTCCAGCTGGCTTTGCGGCTAATCCTCTCGGAGGATAATCCTCAGGGCCTCTACAGATAATGGCACTCCTTCCTCCAAACTTCTTCTACTTTCACTCTAGATGAATCTACTTTTTCAGTTTCTTCCATTGATCAGAAACATCAAATAGCTCTCCATTTCTTATGTTTCCTATGAATAGAGTCCAGCCTTCTTGGTCAGGCCCAAGGCTACATTTCTTGTCTTATCTCCTACTTTTTTCCTGGGAAGTTTCAGCTATTGAAGACATTTTGCATTGTCCTGCACCTATGACTTTGGTCAGTACTTATTTTAGCTTAGAACCTGCTCTCTCATCCTTTTTCTACAAATTCCTATCTCTTCTATAAAGGACAGTTTAAGTGCTTTCTGCTCCCAAAAGCATCCTAGTATTTTCTCAACTATATGAAGCTTTTTTTCCTTGAAATTTTCCTTCCTAAGAGAGTGTTCCTGTGAACTTTCCTTCTTAAGTATTGTTTGTGAGAAATGTGGGGCTTATTACTGCCTATGATTTGTTTTTTAAAGTTAATAGTTCAAGTCATATTTCCCTCAAAGGATTGACTTGCTATGAAGTTCAACTTAATATTACCTGAATGGGCAATACCCTGTCTGTTTAAAATGATTCAGTTAGCTAGGATGACATATTTTATAAAGGGAATACTGTTGTGTTTTTTTTTTTTTTAGCATTTTTAAGAACCTATTTAAACCACGGGCTCTTTCTCACCAAGAGGTTGCGTGCATGAATGCTAAGTTGCTTCAGTCAGGTCTGACTCTTTGCAATCCTATGGACCATAGCCCTCCAGGCTCCTCTGTCTAGGGGAGTCTCCAGGAAAGAATACTGCAGTGGGTTGCCATGCTCTCCTCCAAGGGATCTTCCTGAGTCAGGGATCAAACCGATAGTTCTTAGGTTTCCTGCACTAGCAGGCAGGTTGTTTACCACTAGCACCACCCGGAAAGCCCTCACCAAGAGGTTAACAAGGCAAAATTCCAGAATTACCTCAAACCACCATACCTTCATTTGCTCATGATTAAGAATTTGTGCTTCAATAGGTTAATTCTCTTGTGTATTAACTGAAGCACAAGGGAAGCATATTTGATATTGCCAATAGACAACTTCCAACAGGCTTAACATTACACTGGATTCAGTAACTGTATTTTTAGAGTCTGCTGTCAGCAGGAAAAGAAAAGACATTATCAAGGCCTATCTATATAGAGGCCTTGATAAGTCAAAACATTATAAGTGCTATTTGCTGTGATAAAAGTGACATACACATTTTAGCTCTGTACCGATCAGAAAGGCTTCAATTCAAGTAGCCAAGGGTTCAGACTGCCCTCTCTGTGGCATAAAAATAACTTCTCCAGATCAGTGGCAAGCTTTGAGTGCTTGGGATTCAATCCTCTCATAAAGTAATAATACACTCTGGTGTCAATGGAGCTATTTCTTAATAAGCAAGATTAAAGCTATAGCTAAATATCCAATCAACTGTTTGGGAGGTTTTTTGTGGTTGTTATACAAAGCTGTTACAATAGCTGTGGGCCAAGTGATTAATTAATTGGCCAAATTAATTGATTTAATCTGGTCATTATTATGCTAGAGAAAGCAGTCCTCATGAAAGCAGTAGAATTTTGGATGCTAGCTGTTCTCAGAGCTTCGGTGTCACTGTGCAAGTGTGAAACTGAACTAAATCACTCTGTCTCTTGCCCTTTCTGCTTCAAGTCTTCTCTCCCTGAGAAATCCTTCACCTTTTCTCTGGCTCTCCACTCATTTCCATTGAGTCAAGTCCTTGTCATTCCTTTTACTGACATTTCTGTCAACCCCTTAAACCAGACCACTGCAGTGCCCTCAAATCATGCCTCCAGATTCCATTCTCTCCACTATGCCAACAAGTTTATTTTAAAATTATTACTTTTAATTTTTAGTGTTTTTTTTTTTTTTTTGGTGTGCTAGGTCTTCATTGTGGCACTCAAGCTCTTCATTGTGGTTCATGGGCTTTTTCAGCTTTTGTTGTCCTGGAGCTTCTCTCTGGCTGTGGAGAAATGGCTTAGTTGCCTCTGTTGACTTAGATGATAAAGAACCTGTTTGCATGCAGGAGCCCCAGGTTCTGTCCCTGGGTCCGGAAGATCCCCTGGAGAAGGGAATGGCAACCCACTCCAGTATTCTTGCCTGAAAAATCCCAAGAACATAGAAGCCTGGTGGGTTGTAGTCCATGGGGTCACAAAGAGTTGAAAACAACTGAGTAACATTTTCACTTTCATGTGGGATTTAGTTCCCTGACCAGGGATCAAGTCAAACCCATGTCCCCTGCATTGGAAGGTGGACTATTAACTACTGGATCACCAGGGGAGAACCACCCCCACCACACACAAATTTTTACTTTTTATGAATGTACATAATACTCAGCATTCACAAATCTAAGATCATGGCATCCAGTTCCATCACTTCATGGCAAATAGATGGGGAAACAGTGACAAACTTCATTTTCTTGGGCTTCAAAATCACTGCAGAGGTTGACTGCAGTCATGAAATTAAAAGACACTTGCTCCTTGGAAGAAAAGCTATGACAAACCTAGACAGCATATTAAAAAGCAGAGACATTACTGACAAAGGTCTGTCTAGTCTAGGCTATGGTTTTTCCAGGAGTCATATATGGATGTGAATTGGGCCATAAAGAAGGTTAAGCACTGAAGGATTGATGCTTAAACTGTGATGT
Organism: Antilocapra americana; assembly: GCA_007570785.1. Lineage (NCBI taxonomy): Eukaryota > Metazoa > Chordata > Mammalia > Artiodactyla > Antilocapridae > Antilocapra > Antilocapra americana. The sequence continues at coordinate 5,514,437 of ML664186.1, forward strand.
GGGAGAAGACTCTTGAGAGTCCCTTGGACAGCAAGGAGATCAAACCAGTCAATCCTAAAGGAAATCAGTCCTGAATATTCCTTGGAAGGACTGATGCTGAAGCTGAAGCTCCAATACTTTGGTCACCTCATGTGAAGAACTGACTCATTAGAAAAGACCTTGATGCCTGGAAAGATTGAAGAAGGCAAGAGAAGGGGATATCAGAGGATGAGATGGTTAGACGGCATCACTGACTCTCTAGACGTGAGTTTGAGCAGGCTCCGGGAGTTGGTGATGGACAGGGAAACCTGGCGTGCTGCAGTCCTTGGGGTCACAAAGAGTCAGTTACAACTGAGTGACTGAACTGAACTGAATACATGAATGCATTCCCTCATCAAAAGACATGGAACATGTGTGTGAAATCCCTTTGACACCCTTATCAAAGGTGTCACTGTGTTCCTCACTCCAGACTATTCATGGGTGTACAGTTTGGCAGGTGAATTTCCAGACATCATTCTTTTTATTTGCCAATATATGTACTCATTAAAAATATATTGAATGTGTGTATCAGTAGTATCTCAATTTATTATTTTTAACTCAGTAGTATGATTTGGAAGTCTTCGTGAATTCTTACATAGAGATTGACTTCATTTTTTTCAACTACTGCATGGGATTTCATAGTGTAAATATGCCAAACTTATTAGGCCATTTCCTGTTCATATTTTTACATTTTCATTATTAAAAGCAACATAATTTATTTCTTCATCTTCTAAAACCCCACTCAGTGAGCACTCCTTCATAGAACTTTCAGGTGTTTATACCATAATTGCAAGTGGGGAGGTCTCTACTCTGATTCTCCTCCTTTTTATATTTTACTTCTTGCTGCTTCCCTACTATATGCCCACCACTAAGTTGGTATTTACATTCCTTACCACTCTTGTGCTTTGGCTCATTCAGTACGAGACTCAGTTTTTCTTTTTTTATCATGTTCATGCTCATTGTCATCATCCTTATTATCATTTTCTTCCTCCTCATTACCATCATCATCACATCACCCTTACCATCATCATCGCATCGCCTCTTACCCTTACTATAGTCTAGTCATTTTCTAAGTACTTTACACGTGTGTAATCTTACCTCATTTTCTTAATACTCTATATGTATCTAATCTTTCTCACCAACCTATGATATAGGTATCTTAACTTCCTCATTGTACAGATAAAGAAACTGAAACACTGTGAGGTTAAATAATTTGCCCAGAGTCACCTAGCATGTAAACGATGTGGCCAAGATTCAAGTCTAGGCAGCCCAGCTCCAAAGTCAATGCTTCTAACCCCTCATCTGTACATTTTCTCTTTCACAAATCATAAGCCACCAACTCTTTAGGTCTTTCTTGACCATCACTGCAGACCTCTACATTTGTTCTCCTGTTCAACAAAAATTTCAAGCCCCCTACTCTGTGTATGTTCTGTGCTAGTTTCTGGGGCGATATTGGCAAATGAAATGGTGCAGTCCATGTTCTGAACGTGTCAGGCCAATAAACTTGACACTTGGGTGCATTGCTATCCACACCCCTCAGAGGTATGAGATGCATACTACTTTTTATCTTTTTATGGTGTGTTTTGCATCCTGTTATCTCCTTTAGGGAATTAGTTGTGTTTTTGCTGTTGGACATCTCTCTGAACACTTAGATGATCACAATTGCTTAATGATCGTTTAATGATGATGATGCTATAATAGACGATGTTCCATATAGACTGCTTAAGTTTTACCCACAAAAGAATTTGATATGGTGCCAGATAAATCATAAGTCTTGCTCATAAGTCTCACCCCCACCTTGATGTTCAGTGAACGACTTGACATATGGCTGAAACCCACTCATTGAGGACTTTTAAATTCCCGCTCAGGAAGTAGGACTTCAGTATCTATAGATCATCTGCAGAACCTCATCTGAAGCCTTGGGTTCTTTCAAGAAGAACCGTTGGGCTTAGAGAAGTATTTGGAGTCAGTCCTGGCTCTTGAGCTCCAAGCTTCTCACAGTAAGGGAGACAAAGGGTAAAAGAGTGCCTGTTCAGAGTGGTTGCCTATCTGTCGATTTCACCTTCTGTGCATCTGCTTCTGTTGAACTCATGCCTCTGGTACCCACATTTAATATTTTATATGCTCCCCTGACCTAGAGGAAGTCAAAGCATTTGGAAACATCTTTAGGATTCACTGTTTAAAAAAGGATTATCCTATCATGTGACATAACGAGTGAAAAATACCAGGGGCTGTGCTTTCACTTTCTCTTTTACATGATAACAGAGGTTGAGAAGAGCATCAGAGGGAAACAGGTAGAAACAACCACAATTAAGTGGAAACAAATTTGTTGTATGACTCAAAGAGCTCAAACAGGTGCTCTGTGACAACCTAGAGTGAGGGGGGATGGGGTGGGAGGTGGGAGAGTAGTTCAAGAGGGAGGGGACGTCTGTATATCTATGACTGATTCATGCTGATGTATGGCAGAAACCAATACAATACTGTAAAGCAATTATCCTTCAGTTAAAAATAAATACATTTTTTAAAAAGGAAGTGGAAACAATCGAGCTAGTGGTTCAGAGGTCTATGTTCCACATCAAGATGCCACCAATGGGCAAGAAAAAAAAAACCCACTGGGCCAAATTTGTTAAAATCAGGTCTTACTTGTTTAACACACCAGACAATACCTTCGGAGGTTTTTTAGAGAGTTTTGTTGTTGTTCATTTTGCCTTGATTCTGCTCCAACATGGGATTAAACTCAGTCTGTTTAGCTGTTCTGAGCATTTTTGGCAAAATACTCACAGGTTTGTACTACATCCTTGCTTCGAGAAAGAGGAAGTCTTCCCTGATCCCAGTACTTCGTATTTATCCAGTGTCTGGGGCAGATAAACACAGCCTTGTGAGGTTTCACTGTGTTTGTTTCACAGATGAAGGAAAGCTGATTGCTTAAGTTAGTGGCAGAGTGAATATTAGGTGTGGGCACTTCAAATCCCTGTCCAATCACCAGTTTTCCACCACTATGCTTTTCTATTCTGCACTGAGTATACCCCTTAAGATGAATATTAACATTAGCCTGAGAGGTCTGGACAATATTCAAAATCATATCCCACCAGTTCTACAGAGGCTGAGCTCTAATCATGCCAACCTGCTAGTTCCTCCAGACATCCCTTGGCCTTTTGTACCCCTCTGATTTTTGCACACATGGTTCTGTCTCCTCTTCCTCTTTTGTGTGATGAGAGCCTCCACTTCCAGACTTAGTTCGAATATCACTTTCTCTGGGAAGCTCCACATGCTCTCATTTTTGCTCCAGCATCTTGAGATGACCCTTTCCTTTAATATTCATCTCAAATGTCTAAAACTCCAGTCTAAGAGAAGGCATTAAATCTATCTGTGCCCAGTATCTCTAGGGATTCTTGGCAGGACCCAGTATGGGGGCTTATCCTCTCCTGGTTGTCTCTTCTCCTGAGTTCCTGTGTTCTGGTCACCTCCTGCAATTTCTCTCTTCTTTCCCTTCCCCCTGACCTGGTCTTCAAAGTACCGCTGACACAGGCTGTCCTGTCTAGCAGATATTTATTTAACAGAAGGTTTTTGCTCACAGTGGGAGATTACCTCATGGAAGAACAGAAGAGACGATAACTTGAGATGAAATATTAGATGTCGTGATCCCAAGAACTCAGCAAATGTTCCCTGGCACTTGGGATTTCTCACTGACTGTGTCTCAGCCAAGGATTTTATTTTATATACCTTTCTTGCCCTGCCTCTGTGGATGTCCCCTCCCCTCTACTTTTGCCAGCCTTGAACCCTTAACATTCTTGTGACTTACATACAGAGCTTTCTAGCATCTTCCTCTTTTCCTCTGAACTAATCTCTGGCTGACTTGACATATCCAAAAATTTCATTAAAGTGGCTGCACTTAATAAAAGGTTTTTTTTCTTCTGGTCTCTCCCTTTAGCTCACGAAGCATCTGATGTGCACACGTTATTTTTTATTCATAGCATCTCCAATGGGTGAGAAAATGGAATTGCTAGAAGGGAGACAGTCAAGGACTCTGTTTTCTCTTTTTAAAATGTATGTTTATTTATGGTTTGCATTTTATTTTTACAATGAGTGTCTATTGGTTTATTGATGTGTTTGCAATGAAATCATTAATGCAAGGAAGTTTAAAATGGCCTCTTTCTAATTCTTGGGATAATATTCAATTCTCATACAAGGAGTTTCTTTCACAGGGGCCTTGTAAACAGAAGAGGAGCCATGGAAAGATTTATTCTCCTTCTCTTCCGGCAGAGCAAAGCAAGTTCTTTGTTTATGTCAGATTTCCCAGACACCACGTGAGAAGACAGAGGCTACATCTTAATCATCCTTACAGTGTAAGGAAAAGCAGTGGTTCAGTGGGAAAGTACCTGCTGCCTAGAGTGTATTCTTTCTGGTTGTCGAGTGTTTACCATCGTTGAGTTCTTTGATGACTGTCAGTTGTGGGTTACCCACAGCAATGCATAACCATCCTTACCAGTAGACATCCAAAAATTTTGTAAAATGAAGGTTCATATCTGGACAGTGGAGGTTCTCAGGTGGAAGAGGCCAGTTTTTCCCAGTTTGCATATTCACTTTAATATTTCTGACCTGTGCAATGTGTATAATCTTTGCATTCTCCTTTAACCTGACAGTAACCTCCTACCAGTTCCCTCATTAATGACAACTAAATTCTCTAACACGTTTTCACTTTACTTCTGTGTGAAAGTCATGACTTGACCTTCTCTGAAGTTTTCCTATAATAATTCCTTTGTTGCCTCTATCAAGAACTGATGATGTGTAGTCCCCACAATAAATGTGTGCTGAATGAATGGATAAATGAAAAAACAAGAACATCTAACCTCACTATGCCGAAAAATTGATGCTTTTGAACTGTGACGCTGGAGAAGACTCTTGAGAGTCCCTTGGACAGCAAGGAGATCAAACAAGTCAATATTATAGGAAATCAACCCTGAATATTCATTGGAAGGACTGATGCTAAAACTGAAGTTCCAACATTTTGGCCACCTCATGCGAAGAGCTGACTTATTGGAAAAGACTTGATGTTGGGAAAGATTGAGGGCAAGAGGAGAAGTGGGTGACAGAGAATGAGACAGTTGGAAGGCATCATCGACTCAGTGGACGTGAGTCTGAACAAACCCCCAGAGATAGTAAAGGCAGACACTCACGATGAGTTGGACACTATTTAGCAACTGAACAACAAACAAACCTCATTGGTGTTAAAATAACATGAGTTCAAGCAGCTGCATTATTAACAAGTCTGAACTTTCTCATGGCTTGCCAGCTAATGTTAAGATTGGTGATAACTTGGGTTTTAACCAAGCCGTCATCATTTGATGTTATTCAAATTAGAAAATATTTTTTTAGAAAAATCAAAAAAATAGAAAGGTTAAAGAATAAATTGTAGCCATTCCATAATCTTTCTCCCTTGAGTAATCACAATTTTTAAAAGTATAATTTAATTAATTTAAGATAGATAATACACATATATGGCAAAAGTACAAAGCATATGACAAATTTTTAAATAAACATTTTCCTTTCTTACCAGAATAGTAGTGGCTTAAAACAGCACAGATTTATCTTACAAATCTAGTGAGTAGATGCCCTAAGATCAAGGTGTTGGAAAGACTGTATTTCTTCTGAATTCTCTAGGGGAGAAGCTCTTTCCTTGCCTTTTCCAGCTTCTAGATGCTTTTTGAGGCTTTTGGCCCATCCCTCCATTTTAAGTCCGCAATGTGACATCTTCAAATCTTGCTTTCTCTCTGACCTCCTCTTCTCTCATCACATATCCCAGCTCTAACATTTTGGCCTCATTTTTTTTTGAAAAAAAAAATTATTCGTTTTATTTTTGGTTGCACTGGGTCTTCGTTGCTGTGCACGGGCTTTCGCGAGTTGTGGAGAGTGGGGGCTACTCTCTAGCTGGGTCCCGGGGGCTCACTGCAGTGGCTTCCCTTGTTGCAGAGCATAGGCTCTAGTCGTGTAGGCTTCAGTAGTCTTGGTTCCTGGACTCTAGGGCACAGGCTCAATAGTTGTGGCACGTGGGCCTCATTGCTCTGCAGCATGTTCGATCTTCCCTGACCAGGGATTGGACCTTTGTCCCCTGTGTTGGCAGGAGGGTTCCCATCCACGAACCAGCAGGGAAGTCCTGGCCTCCCTCTTTTCAGGATCTTATGATTGCATTGGGGCCACTGGATAATCCAAGATAACCTTCCCTTCTCAAGATCCTTTACTTAACCACATTGCAAAGTCTCTTTTGCCATATACATACCACAAATACTGAAAAATAGAACCTGGACATCTTTGGGTCTTATTATTCTGCCTACTATAGTCTCTTAGGGTTGAGTAATCACTATGAATTCTTGGTTTATTTCCTTCTGATTTTTTTCTCTGCCTCTCTTAGTAAACTAAACAAGAATTTACTACGTACTTACTGCGTGCCAGATACTATAGCTATAGCACTCAAGAAAGCAGACAAGGCCCCTACCCTTTTAGAGCTGACAGTCTAAGTGGAAGAGGAGAAAAGAAATAGATGCATAAATGAATAAAAATATCCCAGTCAATAAAGAGCACATGTATATTTCTGAATGAATATTTTCTATGCATTGAGTTTGTGTGAGTTAGTAAAATATGTTTTGATCCATTTATCCATTATTAACTTCTTAAGTGCAAATGCATCAGTACAGAATTGCTTTATTGAAGTATAGTTGATTTAGAATGTTGTGTGAATTTCTGCTGTACAGCTAAGTGACTCAGTTATATATACATATATGAATATTATTTTTGGTGTTCTTTTCCATCCTTGCTTATCACAGAATATTAAATATAGTTCCCTGCAGAACTGGGTTTTGAATCAGCATCTGACTCCCCTCAATGGTCCTGACTCTCCTCTGTGGCCCCAGAAGATTCTATGACCAGGGGTAGGAAGTTAAAGTTGGTCACCCCGAAAGGTCAATGGCCCTGCTGCGCCTCTGTGCCTCTGAAACTCAAAGTCATGCTTTCAAATTCAACAGCCTCCTGGGGGAGCACAGAGTAAGAATATTTTTTTTTTCTGTAGGGTTACAAATAAGAAAGGCATTCATTCCCAAAGGGAAGGGAACTTGAATTTCCCTTTGATCTGTCCTTGGTTGGCAGGAGGGGATTGTCACATGGAGGAGAGAGAAGCGATGGTGGTAGAGGAGAAGGTGAGGAGAGGAAGTGGCCAAGTCTGACATTTTTCTCTTGAAAAGGTGATACTCCTGTAGGCACCCCACACATATTTGGGGAGGAATCACGGTTTATCAGTAGTCAGGCTTGGGAGATTTCTTTTCTTGTCTGGATTGTTCATTTAAAATGAAATGTTCTGCTAACTTTCAACCTTTTGTTTTATTTGAGAACCCGATCTGAGAATATTTATCTTGGAGATGAAGGTGTGTGTATGTGTGTATGTTTCTGTTTTAGACTAGGTCCCTCACAGAAGCTGTGCGCTAAGATTGGGAAGAAGGCGAGACCTTTTGAAGGGCTACATGTAAACTGATCCCAAGTCATGGCTCAGTATTGATGTATAATAAATTTCCTGTGGGGCAAGTTCAGGAGTTGTTTCTATGATTTAGGACACGAGATCCCTGGTTTTGTGAAACATGGTAATGACCTTTTCATATAATTAGACACAAGAGTAGTGCCATCTGTTAAGGCTCTCTTTCTCTGCCTCTTTCTCAGTCCCTCTCCCGATTGTGATGTCTCAGAATATTTTGTCCTGACAGCAAATAAAACAATGTTTCAATTCAGACATCTGCAAAAGGGTTTACCAGACACAGGCATTGGAGAGACACTGCATTCATTTTAGAGTCATGTCTTCACTCACTCTAATATGTATATACTTAATTGAACTATAATTGACATACAATGTTATATGTTTCATGTGTACAAAATAGCAATTCAGTATTTGTGAACATTATGAGGTGATCGTTACCATAAGTCTAGTTGCCATCTGTCATCATTTAAACTTAATACAGTATTATTCACTATGTTTCTAATGCTGTGTATTACATCTCTCTGACTTACTTATTTTATAACTGGAAATTTGCACCTCTTAATCCCTTTCACCCTCCATCCCCCCAATCCCTTCCCCTCTGGAAACCACCAGTCTGTTCTCTGTATCTATGAGTCTGTTTCTCTTTTATATTTGTTCATTTATTTTGTTTTTTAGCTTCCACAGTGAAGTGAAATCATATGGTATTTGTCTTTCTCTGTCTAACTTATTTCAGTTGTTACCATATCTTGGCTATTGTAAATAATGCTGCAATAAACATAAGGTTGTATATCTCTGTTCAAATTAGTATTTTTTGTTTTATTTAGATAAATACCCAGAAATGGAAATGCTGGATTATATGGTAGTCCTATTTTTAATTATTTGAAGAAACTTTGTACTGTTTTCCATATTACATTCCATTACACTCCATATTACATCCCCTCCAATGATGAACGAGAGAGAATATGTTTGAAAATCATATATCTGATAAGAAATTAAATCCAGAATATATTAAAAAAACTCATACAACCTAATGTTGAAAACCAGTTTAATTGAAAAATGGGCAGAGGACTCGAACAGACATCTTTTCCAAATAAAAATATTCAGATGGCACTTTAGAAAAAGCTCAACATCACTAGTCATCAAGGAAATGCAAATCAAAACCACAGTGAGACATCACTTCACTCTTGTCAGAATGGATATTATCAAAAAGACAAGGAATAGCCAGTGTTGGCAAGGATATGGAGAAAAAGGAAACTTTGTCTATAATATCATTTAATATCATGTTAAATGCTCACAAAGGTCCATATAGTCAAAGCTATGGTTTTTCTAGTTTTCATGTATGGATGTGAAAGTTGGACCATAAAGAAGGCTGAGCACCGAAGAATTGATGTTTTTGAACTTTGATGCTGGAGAAGACTCTTGAGAGTTCTTCAGACAGCAAGGAGATCAAAGCAGTCCATCCTAAAGGAAATCATCCCTGAAAATTCATTGGAAGGACTGAGACTGAAGCTGAAGCTCCAGTTCTTTGGCCCCCTGATGTGAAGAGCCAACTCACTGGATAAGACCCCAGTGCCAGGAAGGATTGAAGAAGGCAGGAGGAGAAGGTTACGACAGAGGACAAGATGGTTGGATGGCATGACTGACTCAATTCACATGAGTTTGAGCAAACTCCAGGAGAGAGTGAAGGAAAAGGAAGCCTAGCCTGCTACCGTTCCTGATATCACAAAGAGACACAACTGAGCAACTGAACACAACAAATGTATTATTTTTAATACACTATTATTTAATATAATATATTAATTGTATATATTATAATGTATTATATTAAATGCTATATAATATATTTAATATATCAAATATATAATATTTGATATTTATTTTCTGATACTTCTAGGGGTGAGTCTTAGTTTCACTCATCCAGATATTGATTACTGATCTTTGATAGGTTTTAGACTCTTCACCCACCATATTTGATTATTGGATTAAGATTGCCAAGTTCCCCGCCCCACCCCCTTAGCTGCTATGGTCCCAGTGCCCTGGAGTAATACAAGTTACAAAAGAGACTAGTCGCCTGGCAGACCTTTAGGAAGTATTACTGGACCATGCATGACTGTGATAAGTTTTCACAGATAATCTCCAGCTACCTGTTCTCTTCCCGATACACTTCCTTAACCACCCAAGTGAGCATCATCAGGAGACCCTAAGTCATTTCATCCACAGCCTTCACTCCATGACCAAAGATGTTCCCATTTTGTCATAAGGGGAAGATGGAGAGGTTTCGAATTCTGACTTGTTCCATGGCTGGATTCATTCAAATAAACTCTTGCCTTAATATCCTTATCCCAAACCTCTTGGATTTTATACACTAGAAAGGTAGAATACCTGTCTTTCATCTTTCCCTCCTTTGACCTTGTTCTTTGAAGGCTGTGACAATATGTGAGACCTACAGGTAGATCATAAATTAAAAATCTTTTTTTAATTTATTTTTAATTGAAGGGTAATTGCTTTACAATATTGTGTTGGTCTCTGCCATATATCAACATGAATCACCATTGATATACATGTGTCCCCTCCCTCTGGAACCTCCCTCCCACCTCCCACCCCATCCCACCCCTTTGGGTGGCCAGAGAACACAGGTTTGAGATCCCTGCATCACAGAACAAATTCCCACTGGCTATCTGTTTTACACACGGTAGTGTATATGTTTCAATGCTGCTCTCTCAATTCATCCTTCCCTCTCCTTTCCCTACTGTGTCAACAAGTCTGAATGCTCTGCTTTAAGACTTTTTGTGTAGCTAATTTCTTCTTGCTGTTGAGACATCTCCTGATCCAATATCAGCCTTTTTCATTCTTTATCTTAATTTATCTGAAAAAGTTCTCGTCCCTGTAAGATATTTTTTCTTCTTTTTCTCCTTGTGTTTTTCTGTCTCCTGTCCCCCTTCCATCTCCCTCCAAGAAGAGGTAAGCTCCTTGACAGCAGAGATCTTTTGCTGTCTTGTTCACAGCTGTATTCTTGCTTAGCATCTAGTACAAGACTTGACATGTCGTAAGTGGTCAATAGCTATTTGTGGGTTGAATAGATGAATTATTTAACATCCCCTCCATTCCAGATTGGAGGCAGGTTTTCTTTGGGAAGTAAAGGATGTGTTTGCATTGATTGATTATTGTTTGTATAAACTATTGCAAATGGAACATGAGGCTGGGAGCATTGACTTATAGAAGCATTGGTTCCTGGGGTGACTTGCATTCAGCCTATCATGGCTGAGTGACACATTTTCCGTCCCAGTGTAGTCAAAGCTGTTGATCTGTGTGTGGCTCAGGTTCCATGGGCCCAGAAGCAGCTGCAGTTAACTGCCTAAGCTTTGAAAAGGTATTTTGAACTAACCCAGAGCAACCAACTTTGTAAACAGTAGTTAGCTAGAAAGAAAGGTAAAGCTGTGTGTGTCCTCCCATTTTCTATCATATGCATTTCAAGGTTCAAAGGGATTATATGAAAATGAATATTCCAGCGTTCTCATATACACCTGCCTTCAAAAGAAGAAAAAGAAAGTTTTAAGTTAAGTAGGGCAGCATGTCTGCCACTTTAAATACTAAGGCCAGGGTTGTTTGAGGAGCAAAAGGACCATGCAGATAGAAATCATTTCTCACCACTAACTATGCCCAGTGGGACATTTCTCAGAAGGGATGTATTTACTCATAATTGGGGTGGGGAAATATTGCTGGCCCTATTTCTTGTTGACAGATGAAACTGAAGCCTAGAGATCAGTAATACACACCTACTTCTCTATCCAAGTGATTTGTTTTTTCATTCATTCATTCATTCAAGATTTATTAGGCTGCAGTATGCAGCAGGGGCTGTATGCTAGCTGCATATATTCAATGAACAAAACAGATGCAGTTCCTCCCTGTCCTTGCGGGGCTTAGAGTTCTTGATAAGGAGGACAGTGAAAGTGAGGACAGGCATTTGACAAACATGCAGATAAATATTTAATTATTACAATAGAGCAAAGGCTATGAAGAGAAAGGACAGGGTGTTATGAGAGAGGATATGAGGGAATCTTCTTTATTTAATTATTCATATTGGAATATAATTGCTTTATAATGTTGTGTTAGTTTCTGCTGTACAAGGAAATGGATCAGCTGTATGTGTGTGTGTGTGTGTGTGTATATATATATATATATATATATCTGGGCTTCCCAAGTGGCGCTAGTGATAAAGAACCCGCCTGCCAAAGCAAGGAGACACAAGAGATGCTTGTCTGATCCCTGGGTTGGGAGGGTCCCCTGGAGGAGGGCACGGTAACTCACTGCAGTATTCTTGCCTGGGGAATCCCATGGGCAGAGGAGCCTGGCAGGCTACAGTCCAAAGGGTCGCAAAGAGTTGGACATGACTGAAGTGACTTAGCATGCACACACATGTGTATATCTCCTCCCTTTATTTAGGTCATCACAGAGCACCAAGCTGAGCTTCCTATGTTTTATAGTACGTGAGGGAACCTTCTTTAAATTAGGGGATAAAAAAGCCTTTCTGAGGAAGTGACACTCAGCTTAGGCCAAACAAGGAGGAGAAGCTGGGGAAGAAGGGCTCCAGTTCTGAAGAGTGGTGATCAGTTGGGGCCAGGAAGGTGCTTGATGTGATCCAGAGGTGGACAAGCCCACATGGCTGGATGATGGAGAGTTTAGTGGCCTAAACACAGTGGCTGATGGGGGGCAAGGTAGTGAGGCTACATGGAAATTTGGATTTTATTTTGTAGGTAACTGTAAGCCAAGAGAGGAAACATCTGAGACTGCTTCCCTAGCAAGCTAAACAAGAATAGGTCCCCAAACTTCTCAGAGTGTTCCCTAATACAATTGAGTTTCAACTGACGTTACCTGGGAGAAATATAATTAATCCTCTTGTTTGTAGAGGACAGTACCTTCTGCCTCCTGAGAGTCTGCCCAGAGTAATTCTGACAACGCTACCATCAGGCAGTCCTTTTCTGTGAAGGACGTTGAATCTTGCAAAACTTGAAGGAGATTTACCCATAGGATGGAATAATATGCAGCCATTAAAATAATAAAGGAAAGAATTGGGAATATCCTGGCACTTGCTCCAGTGTTTCCAGCTCCACACTTCCACTATAGGGGGACACGGCTTCGATTCTTTCTTGGGGAACTAAGATTCTGCATGCTGTGTGGTGCAGCCAAAATAGAAAAATAGTAAGAAAGAAGGAAAGAGAAAGAAAGGAATTTAAAGGATGTGAGAAGATGCCTTGACTGTATCTGATTGTTGTTGTTCAGCCGCCCATTCCTATCTGACTCTTTGTGGCCCCATGGACAGCAGCACACCAGCACACCATTCCCTGTCCTTCACTATCTCCTGGAGTGGGCTCAAACTCATGTCCATTGAGTCAGTGATTCCATCTAACCATCTCCTCCTCTTTCACCCTGTTCTCCTCTTTCCCTCAATCTTTCCCAGCATCAGGGTCTTTTTCCAATGAGTTGGGTCTTCACATCACTTGGCCAAAGTGTTGGAGCTTCAACTTCAGCATCAGTCCTTCCAATGAATATTCAGGGTTGATTTCCTTTAGGACTGACTGATTTGATCGCCTTGCAGTCCAAGGGACTGTCAAGAGTCTTCTCCAGCCCCACAATTCAAAAACATGAATTCTTTGGTGCTCAGCTTTCTTTACAGTCCAACTCTCACATCCATACGTGACTCCTGGGAAAACTATAGCATTGACTATATGGATCTTTGTCATCAAAGTAATGTCTCTGCTTTTTAATATATGCTGTCTAGGTTTGTCATAACTTTTCTTCCAAGGAGCAAACGTCTTTTAGACTCATGGCTGCAGTCACCGTCCACAGTGATTTTGGAGCCCAAGAAAATAAAGTCTATCCCTGTTTTCATATTTTCCCAATCTATTTGCCATGAAGTGATGGGGCCAGAGGCCATGACCTTAGTATCTGATTACAAGTAGTGTGTATTACATGATCTTATTTTTGTTAAATTCTGTTAACCAATCTGTGTTTTGGAAAAATGAAAGCCCTGGGTGTATATTTATCAAAACAGCACTTCTGAGTGGTAGGATCCCACGTATGTTTAATTCTCACCAAACTTTGAGAGAAGACACTACTGGCCTTAATTTCTAGATGAGGAAAGCTACTAGAGGTAATACGCTGTTGGGGCTTTCCAGGTGGCTCAGTGGTAAAGAACCCACCTGCCAGTGCAGGAGACATAAGAGACATGGGTTCAATTCCTGGGTCAAGAAGATCCCCTGGAGTAGGAAATGGCAACTCGCTCCAGGGTTCTTGCCTGGGAAATTCCGGGGACAGAGGAACCTGCCAGGCTATAGTCCATGGGTTCCCAAAGCCTTCAACATGATTGAGCACACGCACACACACACACACACACACACACACACACACACAGCACTCTGTCCAGTCACTCACAATCATTCATTCATTCCTTCAAGAAATATTTACTAGGTACTTACTATGGACCAAGGGTTGTGCTCAGTTCAGTTCACTCAGTCATGTCCGACTTTATGTGACCCCATGGACTGCAGCATGTTAGGATTCCCTGTCCATCACCAACTGCTGGAGCTTGCTCAAACTCATGTTCATAGAGTTGGTGATACAATCCAACCATCTCATCCTCTGTTGCCCCCATCTTCTCCTGCCTTCAGTCTTTCCTAACATCAGGGCCTTTTCCAGTGAGACAGTTCTTCACATGAGGTGGCCAAACTATTGGAGTTTCAGCTTCAACATCAGTCCTTCCAGTGAATATTCAGGACTGATTTCCTTTAGGATGGACTAGTTGGATCTCCTTGCAGTCCAAGGGACTCTCAAGAGTCTTCTCCAACACCACAGTTCAAAAGCATCAATTCTTCTCCTCTCAGCTTTCTTTATAGTCCCACTCTCACATCCATACATGACCACTGGAAAAATCATAGCCTTAACTAGATGGACCTTTGTTGGCAAAGTAATGTCTCTGCTTTTCAGTATGATGTCTAAGTTGGTCATAGCTTTTCTTCCAAGGGGGCAAGTATCTTTTAATTTCATGGCTGCAGTCACCATCTGCAGTGACTTTGGAGCTCCCAAAATAAAGTCTGTCACTGTTTCCATTGTTTCCCCATCTACTTGCCATGAAGTGATGGGACCTGATCCCATGATCCTAGTTTTTTGAATGTTGAGTTTTAAGGCAACTTTTTCACTCTCCTCTTTCACTTTCATCAAGAGGCTCTTTAGTTCTTGTTCGCTTTCTGCCATTAGGGTGGTGCCATCTGCATATCTGAGGTTATTGATATTTCTCCTGGCAATCTTGATTCCAGCCTGTGCTTCATCCAACCTGGCAGTTTGAATAATGTACTCTGCATAGAAGTTAAATAAGCAGGGTGACAATATGCAGCCTTGACATACTCCTTTCCCAATTTGGAACCAGCCTATTTTTCCATGTCCAGTTCTAACTGTTTCCTCTTGATCTGCATACAGGTTTTTCAGGAGGCAGGTACGGTGGTCTGGTATTCTCATCTCTTTAAACTTTCCACATCCAGAAGTTCATGGTTCACGTACTATTGAAGTCTTGCTTGGAGAGTACTTGGGGTATGCTAGGCACTGAGTTTTCAATGATGAATAGAACAGATGACTTTTAAAAATGTACCCTCTGTTATTTCAGACATAATGAAAAACTATCAAATAAAAAGTGCAACTAACATCCATGTATCCAATAATTAGCCAAAGAAATAAAACATAACTGATGCAGTTGAAGGTCCCTGCATATTATTCATTTCCCATTATACTCTATCCCTTCCCCTTAGGGGTAAACACTTCTGTAACTTGGGTGTTTATCATTCTCAGACATTTCTTGGATTATAGTTAATTTTTATCTCATTTTTCCATGCTCCCATCTTTGAAATTTCCTGCAGTGAACACATATCCTTTTAAGGTAAAAAAAAAAGCAGAAATTATTTTTTAAAACCCAAAAGGAGATGTTGGAAATCAAGTCCCCCCAAAAGAGTGCCTTCAGGAACCTGCTGTCAAGGGCCTTCCTTCATCCTGGTGGGTCCTTCAAACCCTCCTGCCCAAGCTGTCCCTCTCAGCCCCTCTCCTGAGATCTAGATAATCATCATCCAGGAAGGTCTCCTTCTCAGGTCCTCTTGCTTCCTAAAAATATTTAAAGGACAGTGTTTGTTGATGCCTGGAGCTGGGGCTGTCAGTGTTCTGATGGGACTGTGTCCTTGATCTCTGGCTACACCCTGTTCTTTGGGATGACACTGACCAAGGGCAAAGGATATCAAATGCTCAACCCCAGAAGCAGGGAGCAATGTCCTCTGGATGCAATTCCAATATGAAAGCTGAAATTAGAGTGAAACTTTACCTTCCATTTTTTATGATGTGTGTCTTAGTCAACTTATATATTTGCAAAGACGAAGGGAATTAATATTTAATATGGGCATGGTGAGATGAGAGGGGAAAGATCCTTTCTCTGCTGTGTCTTTGAATCTTCAATCTCCTTGGAATATCAGCCCTTAATCTCTTGATTATGAGCTTGACACCATCCTCTTCCATTTCTCATTGACATTGGGTAAGAACTGTTATTGGAGAAGGGAATGGCAACCCACCCCAGTGTTCTTGCCTGAAGAATTCCATGAACAGAGGAGCCTGGCAAGTTACAGTGAATGGGATCGAAGAGAGTTGGACATGACTGAGTGAACTTCATTACACTACACTGAAAACTGTTGTGTCTTTGCCCTTAGATAGACCTGAACTTTGGTGCCCGCACTGTCATTTATGACTCTGGGCTTCAATTTCCTCTTCAGAAAAATGGGATAATATGAATAATACCTACCTCTTGGGTATTCATTGGATATTCATTGGAAGGACTGATGCTGAAGCTGAAGCTCCAATACTTTGGCCACCTGATGTGAAGAATTGACTCATTGGAAAAGACCCTGATGCTGGGAAAGATTGAAGGCAGGAGGAGAAAGGGACGGCAGAGGATGAGATGGTTGAATGGCATCACTGACTCAAGGGACATCAGTTTGAGTAAGCTCAAGGAGTTGGTGATGGGCAGGGAAGCCTGGTGTTTTGCAGTCCATGGGGTCGTAAAGAGTCGGACACAACTGAGCGACTGAACTGAACTGACCTCTTGGGAGGTACAATGGAGATTCAGTGAGATAACTAGATGTAGCACATAAAAACAATATTTGGAACCTTACAAAACCAAAGGAACACTTGCTTATCAGCCTTCTGAAGGATGAGAATGGAGTGGCTATATCTGTCATAGGAAGAGTAAAATAAATCTTTTTCATTTAGGTAGACTGATGTGGACGAGAAAGGGGGAATCTGAAACTTTACAGCTTCTACCCAATCTTTTGTGCAGCATGGAAGTCATGTCTTGGAATATTTCACAACTGATTTCCACAGAGATATTTTTGTGTGTATGAGAAATGAAGATATGTCCAAGGTTAAATTGCTCTGAAGAATATGGGAGGGTCTGAGGGTGAAGGAACTCAAGAAAGAAAATGGAGGAGATAGTCTTGTAGCTTCTGATTTAGTGGGTCTGGGGGAAGGCCTGGGATTCAACACTTCTAGCAAGCTTCCAAGTGATACTCCTGCTGCAGGAACACAAGTCAGTCTTAGAGGAGTGATGTCTTAGGCATCAAGGAAAAAATCACAGGGACTGTACATGGCAGCTCTTGCTTTTTGTTTGCTTTAGAAGGTGCATTTAATAGTCTCATTGCCTTCTTCAGGATTGTTATTGAGAATTTTCCCTTATAATGTAAATATTAAGATTTTTTTTTACTATGGTAAAAGTCATATAGCCTAAGACACACTATTTTAACCATGTTTAACTGTACCGTTCAGTGGCACTAAATACTTTCACTTTGCTGTGCAACTCTCACCATCACTCAGCTCCCAGATTTTTCACCTTCCTAAGCTGAAACTCTGTCCCCATTAGATACTAATTCCCCATTCCCCCTCCTCATCCCTCTCACCTCCTGGCCCCTGGCATTTACCAGTGTATTTTAGACTCTGAATTTGACTCTGCTAGTACCTTTTATCAGTGGAATCATACACTATTTGTCTGCACCTAATATATATTGGAATGCATTTTTAAGGTTGACTTAATATATGTGTGCACTGATTCTTTGTGATTCTTTGGCCTCATGTTTAAGGATATTGGGAATTCAGCTCAGTTCAATCACTCAGTCGTGTCCGACTCTTTGCGACCCCATGAACCACAGCACACCAGGCCTCCTTGTCCATCTCCAACTCCCAGAGTCCACCCAAACCCATGTCCATTGAGTCCATGATGCCATCCAACCATCTAATCCTCTGAGGTCCCCTTTTTGTCCTACCCTCAAGCTTTCCAAGCATCAGGGTCTTTTCCAATGAGTCAACCCTTCGCATCAGGTGGCCAAAGTATTGGAGTTTCAGCTTCAACATCAGTCCTTCCAATGAACACCCAGGACTGACCTCCTTTAGGATGGACTGGTTGGATCTCCTAGCAGTCCAAGGGACTCGTAAGAGTCTTCTCCAACACCACAGTTCAAAAGCATTATTGAGAACTAGTACTTTAAAAAACAAAAGAAAATCCATGTGTTAGGGGTGGGAAGTAGTGGGGAATATGGAAAAAGGCTCAAAGTCAAAGCTAGAGTGAAGTTAGCCCTCATGATTTATCTCTATCCAAGCTCTCTGGTTAACTGGCTCTCAGGTGGACAGACTTGGAACTGAGCCTGGAAAGTACTCAGACTTAAAGGTCCTGCCTTCCAAAGTGATTATAAGGATGGGTTATAATCCTTATTATAAGGTAGGGTAAGTAAAGTGTCTTAACTTATAAACTAATTCTTTGATCATTTAAACAATATTTTCTGAGCACCTATTATATATGAAGAACGCTGAGTGCTGAAAATTGATGCCTTTGAATTGTGGTGCTGGAGAAGACTCTACAGAGTCCCTTGGACCTCACCCTAGTCATTCCTAAAGGAAATAAACCCTGAATATTAATAAGAAGGACTGTTGCTAAAGCTGAGACTCCAAAACTTTGGCCACCTGATGTGAAGAGCCCACTCATTGGAAAAGACCCTATTGTTGGGAAAGATTGAAGGCAAAAGGAAAAGGGGATTGCAGGGAATGAGATGGTTGAATGGCATCACTGACTCAATGGGCTTGAGTTTGAGCAATCTCCAGGAGATGGTGGAGCACAGAGGAGCCTGGCATGCTACAGTCCACGGTGTTGCAAAGAGTTGGATACAACTTAGCGACTGGAACAACAACAATTGTATCTGAAGAAATAATGCCCAGTGGATAAAGCAGATGCTGGCCTGGACCTCATGGAGCTTAGAGTCTATCAGGGTAGACAGACATGGGTCAATTAATAACAAGTGAACACCATGTTGCAGATTCAGTTGGCATGTTTCTTGGAGTCTCTGTTGCCTTCCTGACAGCTCATACCTCCAGTGTCATGCTAAGGCTTGTCATTGCCTCAAATTTTATGTCCCCCTACAGCAGGGGCAGCTTTTAATCTCTGACTGACTGATGAGTAGCTACCAAAACCCAGCTCCCTTTGCCTCAAAGCAAGGCAGACTCAATGATTCAGTCCCTGTTCCGGAGCTCCCGAGGTGGGAGTGGGTGCCGACGCTTCATGTCATCTGAACCTGTATCTTTGCTGATGCTTTCTGTCACCTGTATCATCTATATCTTTGTTCTGCTTTTCCACATCCTGTCCTGCATCCCATGCTCCCTTACAAGTTCCTCCCCAAAACCTTCCCTTAGGAAGCTAGTCCTTCCCTTAGAAAGCCAGTTGCACAAGGATCCTCAGGATTCTCTTCAAGGGAAACTGACCTGAAATACAGGTTAATTCTTAGTAGTGATGAGGGCTGTGGAAACAGGGCAGGAGAAATGTGCCAGATGGTGATGAGGGAAGAGGAACTTATTTTAGATCAGGTGTCAAGGAAGACTTTTTGGAGGCAGGGGCATTTTGAACTGAGACCTGGCTGGCAAGGGAGAATGTCTACACTGACCCAGGGGAGAAGTA
The DNA here is from genome assembly GCA_007570785.1 of Antilocapra americana. Classification (NCBI taxonomy): domain Eukaryota; kingdom Metazoa; phylum Chordata; class Mammalia; order Artiodactyla; family Antilocapridae; genus Antilocapra; species Antilocapra americana. The sequence goes on from ML664186.1 coordinate 5,533,996, forward strand.
TTTCAGGAAATAACTGGCAAAGTATCTCAGGAGGAAGTGAACTGAAGCCTGGAAGACAGCCTGAGGCTGGAGTATAGTAGATAAGAGCAGACTGAAAGGGGTTGAGGTCAGAAAAGCAGCCACAGTGCCCTTCTTTGTAAGCTGGGTAGTATTCCAGATGTGATTTGAATATACTGACGGGAATGAGACTTGATTCAGGTTTCAACAAGATCACTCAGGATGCGAAGGATGTTATTGTTATTGTTTAGTTACTAAGTCATGTCTGGATCTTTGTGACCCCATGGACTGTAGCCTGAGAGGCTTCTCTGTCCATGGGATTTCCCAGGCGAGAGTACTGGAGTGGGTTGCCATTTCCTTCTCCAAGAGATCTTCCAAATCCAAGGAGAGAACATGAGTCTCCTGGGTCTCTTGGATTGCCAGGCAGATTCTTTACTGCTGAGCCACCAGGAAAGTGTGCCTGTGCTTAGTCATTCAGTTGTGTCTGACTCTTTGTGACTCCATGGACTGTAGCCTACCAGGCTCCTCTGTCCATGGGAATTCTCCAAGCAAGAATACTGGAGTAGGTTACCAGGCCCTCTTTCAGGGGATCTTCCCAACCCAGGGATTGAACCCAGGTCTCCCGCATTGCAGGCAGATTCTCTACCGACTGACCCTCTAGGAAGGAATAGATGATAACTCAGTGTCTGGCAATAATAGCTGCTAAATAAATAGTAGCTCCATCAGCAGCTGAATTCCCATCCTTCAGAGGTATCTTAGAGGACATTTCTGCATTAGGAAGGAAATTGGCATGACTACCCTCCAACAGCTGTTTGAAACAAACTGTAACTTGGTGGGACTTCCCTGGTTGCTCTGCTGGTAGGGAATTCGCCTGCAATGCAGGAGACCTGGGTTTGATCCCTGGGATGGGAAGATCCTCTGGAGGAGGGCATGGCAACCCACTCCAGTATTCTTGCCTGGAGAATCCCCATGGACAGAGGAGCCTGGTGGGCTGTGGTCATGGGGTTACAAAGAGTCAGACATGACTGAGCGACTAAGCACAGCACACAGCACATAACTCAGTGACCTCTTATGGTATTACCCCTGGGGCTACGCGACTCACCCACCAAGACTTTGTTTCATTCATTGGAAAAACTGATAAGATCTTGTTTCAATTATATAATTTCCAGATGCTTTTATTGACTTTTCCTCTCTTTTATTGACTTTTAAATATAGAAAGACGAGACACATTTTGCAGAGTGCTAGTATCTGACCCAATCAGGTTGTAAAACAGAATGACTTTCCTTTTCTTCTCTTTAAGTATGTTAACTCCAGGCAACTGGCCCCTCCTTACTCTCCACTAAAAATGTTTAAACAACTTCTATGGGGCTTTAAACAACTTCCTGGTGGCTCAGATGGTAAAGCCTCTGCCTGCAGTGCGGGAGATCCAGGTTCAATCCCTGGGTTGGGAAGATCCCCTGGAGAAGGAAATGGCAATCCACTCCGGTACTCTTGCCTGGGAAATTCCATGGACAGAGGAAATTCCATGGACTGAGGGTTGCAGAGTCGGACATGACTGAGTGACTTCACATTATGTTTTCTAGTTACAGGAGGAATGCAACCATATTTTGCAAAAAAGATGTTAAAATCCAGGCAAACTCAACAATTATTTTTTATTTTTATTTATGTTATTTGTTTATTTATTTTTGACTGTGCTGGGTCTTCACTGATGTACAGGCTTTTCTCTAGTTGCGGCTATCGGGGGCTACTCTCTAATTGCAGTACCCAAGCCTCTCATTTAGTGGCTTCTCTTGTTGTGGAGCACACGCTCTGGAGCACAGGCTTAGTAGCTGTGGTGCCTGGATTTAGTTTCTCTGATGCATGTGGGATCTTCCCAGACCAGGCATCAAACCCGTATCCTGCTTTGATGGGCAGATTTTTTTTACCACTGAGCCACCAAGGAAGCCCCTCAACAATTATTAACCATAATGGCTGAGATCTATTAGGTACTAACTGTGTGCCAGACACTGAGTTTGGGGTACACTTGCATATATCATTTTATTCTCACCATAACACCAGGAGGTGGGGACTATTATTATATCCATTATAGAGAAGAGAAAACAGTTTGAATGAGTCAAGTAGTTTGCTCAGCTCAGCAGCTAATAGGTGGCAAAAATAAGTTGAACTCATGTTATCTGACCCCCAATTATTTGAACCCTTGTTATTCAGACACTGTCCCACCACTGGGCTGAAAAATCATTAGTGTTTGGTACATAGACCGACATCTTTTAAGCTATAAGTGGTATTCATTTGCATAAATATGATTTTGTCCACTTTTGTCATCCATCATATTACATTTAGTTTCCAGTCAAAGGTACAGATATGTAGAAATACGTATGTGTGTGTGTTTACTTTCTGGCACTAGGGACTGGTTTCACAGAAGACAATTTTTCCATGGACCAAGGATGGGGTTAGATTTGGGATGACTCTCCCCAAAAGCAGGCAACCTAGATCTCCTGCATGCACAGTTCACAGAAAGGTTTGCACTCCTATGAGAATCTAATGCCACCACTGAGTTAACAGGAGGCAAAGTTCAGGCAGTAATGTGACTGATGGGACGTGGCTGTCAATACAGTCAAAACTCCACTTGGTGGCCTGCCTCTTGCCACCTGCCATGCGGCCCGGTTCCTAACAGTCCATGGACTGGTTCAGGTCCATGGCCTGGGGGTTAGGGACTCCTGCAGTCTCATATAAACACCGTAAGATGTTGATCTCATTCATTCATCCCATCTGCCCCCGCCCCATTTCCCTAACATTTAGAACAGTGCATGGAATGAAGCAGACACTCAAGTGAGTGCTTGTTGAATAAACAAGCTAAATCAATACTAGCTCAACCAGCAGCTGTTATCTTTAAATATGTAAACGTTTTGTAAATATGTAAACTGTCTTCCGTTGAAGCAGTCTATCACAAACATCTACGACACTTACTACTATAGCAGCACCTCACTTTTAATGGCTGTGCAGAGTTATAAATTGACACGTTCAGTTCTTCTTTTATTCTTAATACTTCTTGGGAGCATTTTGAAGCATTATCTTTCTTTGGCCTCAGGAATTCTCCCCTTTTCTGTGGTCTCTCTGGCTATTTCAGCGTCCTGAAGCCTTCTCATCTTCCCTCCTCTTCTCTGAGGAATCTGGCATCTCTCAGGGCTTGAGTTGGGCTCTCCTTCTGTCTTCACACTTTCTGGGCGAGCCCAGCCGCATCGTTGTCTCCAGTTAGGACCTTCCAGATGCACACTACGTGCTCTACATCCTGCACCTCCTCTCACTTATTCTCCACAGTGGTGTTGGAGATAAGCACTGTCAAACTTGGGGGCATAACGGGCCCGCGCGACTTCACAAGTGTCACACATCTGGAAAGCAGACAAAAGTGAAAGTGAAGTCGTTCAGTCGTGTCTGACTTTGCAACCCCATGGACTGTAGCCCACCAGGCTCCTCCATCCATGGGATTCGCCAGACAAGAGTACTGGAGTGGTTTGCCACTTCCTTCTCCAGGGGATCTGGATCAGGGGATCTGACTCAGGGATGAACCCTGGTCTCTGCATTGCAGGCAGACGTTTTACTCTCTGAGCCACCAGGGAAAGCAGGAGTTAGGATTTTAAGTCAGATCTGTCTGGTCAAAACAAGTGGAGCTCAGAATGTCTCGTGCTCCTGCATAACTACACATGGAAGCTGTAAATCCTGTGTTTTAATCCCCCATGACTACTTTTGTGAGCCATTTCTTCTCACTAAAAGGATTATCTCTTGAATTTTCCTTTTGTCTTCCAATTCTCTTTTGCCTCCCAATTCGTCCTTCTCCTTTTGTTTTTTCCTATTGAATCTTCAAGCCTAACAGTTGGAGATTTCCACCCAAGGGTAGTTGGAGTTTTGGTGGAATTTCAAAGTCTATCTTGTAACTTTGGAGCAGTTAACAGCCACTAATTGAGCTGTTGCTGCCTAGAAAGATCCTGAACATAAGTCAGTCGAATCACCGCACTCCACTGGATCAAATAATTAAAGCAGGGATGGTCAGTTTCAGAGAAGCCATTTGTCATTTCTCCCTTGGCCCCCTTTGCCCCCAGGCGGATGGAACAGCCCATCCACATAGAGGGTCCATGGAGAGGAGGATGGGATTCCAGGAACCACATAGAGTTTACACTGTATGACCATTCAAATGGAGAAAGACCGTCAAAAGATTGAAACCTTCTGTTACGAGACAAGTAAGTAAACTTGGAGCGTAATGGACTACATGATGAGTAACCTCTACGGAAATGGTTAGGAGAGTAAATCTAAGAGCTCTCATTACAAGGAGATTTTATTTTCCTTTTTTTCTTTTTCTTTTATCTTTACAGTATGATGGATGTTAGCTGAACCTATTGTGGTCATCATTTCACATGTATGCAAATAAAACCATCATGCTCTATGCCTTATATTTATATAGTAATGTGCATCAGTTTTCAATAGGACTGGGGGGGAAAGGCAAAACTACCCAAAGCAGTTTGCAACAAACATGAGACTTGATGGTCCTCATGGAATGCTTCTGATGGCTTTCTTAGGTTCAGGTGGAACTAGCTGAGTGACTCTGAACACTGGGAAAAGTGCTACTTCCAAGTATATCTTGAGATCAGTGTTGGCAGTGTCAAATATGAGAATTTGAATATCAGAAAATCTACCATGTACTAAAATGGTCTGTTCTGGGGGTCCAACAGCCAGAATGTATATTGTCTGATTCATCTGTCATCAGCCACATACAACCCACTCCAGTACTCTTGCCTGGAAAATCCCATGGACAGAGGAGCCTGGTGGGCTACAGTCTGTGGGGTCACAGGAGTCAGACATGACTCAGCAACTAAAACTTGACCTTGGCATGTGGCTGTGGATCCCTTGTGACAAGTGAGTAGGGCAAACAAAGAACAGAATTTTCAATATTACTTAATTTTAATATCTATACGTGCAGTTATTTTAAGAACAAAGGAATGAAAAAAGAGCATTTGGAGAATTCATACGTACAACTCAGGTTTCTAGTCTATAGAATTGTGAGCAAATAAATTTCTGTTGTTTGAGCCACCCAGTCTGTAATACTTTATTATGGTAGCTTGAGTGGGCTAATACATTCTCTCTCCATCCATCTACCCTTCCATTCTTCCATCTATCTATCCAGTAATTATGATTTCTTTTAATCATGTCATAAATTTTACGTGCTCCTAGGGGATCATGTTATTTTCTTGTCTTCAACACAATGTTATTACTAACTGAAAATTGACATTAATAATGATGGTTACTGTTTCTAACCTGCCAGCTTGAGCTAGGCCCTTATATTTATTTCCTAATTTAATCTTCCCCACTATTTCAAACATGTTAAATAATATATTCAAAATCAAAGTCTTGAATTCATGCCTCTTTGCCTCTCAAAGTATTTGATGATTTATCTCAAAGAAGCCAGGAGCTTGTATTCCTTCATACTCACTCAATTTCATTCACAAATGCCTCAAGCCAGGGGCAAAAGTGATTAATACATAGTTTCTTTTGCAGTCGGGAAAGAAAATAACCTACTGCTTCCAAAACCCTATAGGCCCTTTATATCTTAAAATACTCTACCCCGGGTAATACTCTGCTCCTGTTAGGAGGAGATATGATAGGAGCATGGCTTTGGAGTCAAATAGAAATAGGTTCAAATTCTAGCTCTACCATCTACTTCCTACCCTGTAAACTAAAGCAAGTTACTGAACCTGATAACTTCTCTTAACTATGCGAAGAGGATAATGGTATCTATCTTCAAACATCCACCTGTTGAACAAATGTTTTTCAATCGTGAGTGCTGAGTATATGGAAATTCACTCGATGGTAGCCCTTGAGCATGGAGCGAGACACACATTGTCTCCACCTACCCAGAGCTGTGGCCTAAAGGAAAAGTCAGATAATTAATCAAATAATCACAAAAGCAATTAACTGCACTCATGATAAATGCAACAGAGGAAAAGTATGATAAGTTATGAGAGCACATAGTCAGGGCTTATGAAGAGGTGACAATTATCCCGGGATCCAGAGAATGAAGAAGAGTGGCCTTGCCCTTATTCTCAATACATCTTAAATAGAAGCTATTATTGTGCAAAGAATCTCATTCCCAAATCTAAAGAGCGAGGTATTCTTGGACCTGAAGTTTCTGTCTGCCTTACACTTCATTTGTACAGGTGGTTGCAAGGTTTTTAAGCTTCATTTCAAAGTCAAGGATAAAAGCTCTCTATAATTTTTCTTTCTCCAAAGGCGTATGCAGAGGACAGAACCTCAGGAGAGGGAAAATGCCATTGTAATGTAATTATCTTTATAGCTGGCAGGTTGGAAAGCACCACTGCCCAGATTGAGTGATATAAGAGGAACACTCTCGCTGATTCATATGTATGGTAGGATATTAAGAAGCAGAAAAATCCACATTTGAGGTGAGATAGTGGGGAGCCTGTGGTTGCACAGACAAGTACCTCTTGATCCTAAGTTGTAGGACTTAAAATACTCAGTGTATATTTTAGGGAAATGGTATTTTAAAATATAATTTTAATTAAAAATATAAATACAAATACATTAAAATACAACTGTATCAATGAAACCAAAGTTTCCCTCCCATCTCAGACTCCCATGACTTTTTCCATGAACAACCAGTATTCATGGCTTCTTATGTATTTTTTAAATAAATTTTTGTGTATTATAAGTATATGTATGTCAGTATACTCTTTTATTTTAACATAAAAGGGATAAAACTAAGCACAATGTTCTGTATATTACATTTTTCACTTACTATTTTCAAATAAATAATGCAGATCCACCTTAATCTCTTTTTTCCCCTAAATAGGTGTGTATAGTCATCTATAAAATGGGACAGCCTTGACCTGCTTTAAAAATTCAACAACACTCCGATTGATGAATATTTAGGTTGTTTTCAGCCTTTTTCTTTTATGAACAACATTGCTATAAATCTCTTCATGTGTATATCTTAGTGCATTTTTCAAGGACAAATGTTGCTGTTGTTGTTCACTTCAGTTCAGTCACTCAGTCGTGTTTGACTCTTTGCAACCCCCTGGAGTACAGGACACCAGGCTTCCCTGTCCATCACCAACTCCCAGAGCTTACTCAAACTCATGTCCACTGAATCAGTGATGTCATCCAACCATCTCATCCTCTGTTGTCCCTTTCTCCTGCCTTCAATCATTCTTAGCATCAGGGTCTTTTCAAATTAGTCAGTTCTTTGCATCAGGTGGCCAAAGTATTGGAGTTTCAGCTTCAGCATCAGTCCTTCCAATGAATATTCAAGACAGATTTCCTTTAGGATGGATTGGATGGATCTCCTTGCAGTTCAGGGGACTCTCAAGAGTCTTCTCCAACACCACAGTTCAAAAGCATCAATTCTTTGGCACTCAGCCTTTTTCACTGTCCAACTCTCACATCCATACATGACTACTGGAAAAACCATAGCTTTGACTAGACAGACCTTTGTTGGCAAAGTAATGTCTCTGCTTTTTAATATGCTGTCTAGGTTGGTCATAACTTTTCTTCCAAGGAGCAAGTGTCTTTTAATTTCATGGCTGCAGTCACCATCTGCAGTGACTTTGGAGCCCCCCAAAATAAAGTCTGTCATTGTTTCCATTGTTTCCCCATCTATTTGCCATGAAGTGATGGCCCCGGATGCCATGATCTTAGTTTTCTGAATGTTGAGCTTTAAGCAAACTCTTTCACTCTCCTCTTTCACTTTCGACAAGAGGCTCTTTAGTTCTTGTTCACTTTCTGCCATAAGGATAGTGTCGTCTGCATATCTGAGGTTACTGATATTTCTCCCTGCAATCTTAATTCCAGTTTGTGCTTCATCCAGTCCAGCAATTCTCATGCTATACTCTGCATAGAAGTTAAATAAGTAGGGTGACAATATACAACCTTAATGTACTCTTTTCCCAATTTGGAACCAGTCTGTTCCTCCATGTCCAGTTGTAATTGTTGCTTCTTGACCTGCATACAGATTTCTTAGGAGGCAGCTAAGGTGGTCTAGTATTCTCATCTCTTTAAGAATTTTCCACAGTTTATTGTGATCCACACAGTCAAAGGCTTTGGCATAGTCAATAAAGCAGAAGTAGATGTTTTTCTGGAACCCTCTTGCTTTTTTGATGATCCAGCAGATGTTGGCAATTTGATCTCTGGTTCCTCTGCCTTTTCTAAATCCAGCTTGAACATCTAGAAGTTCATGGTTCACGTACTGTTGAAACCTGGCTTGAATAATTTTGAGCGTTACTTTTCTAGCATGTGAGATGAGTGCAGTTGTGTGGTAGTTTAAGCATCTTTGGCATTGCCTTTCTTTGGCATTGGGATGAAAACTGACCTTTCCCAGTCCTGTGGCCACTGCTGAGTTTTCCAAATTTGCTGACATATTGAGTGTAGCACTTGCACAGCATCATCTTTTAAATTTTGAAATAGCTCAACTGGAATTCCATCACCTCCACTAGCTTTGTTCATAGTGATGCGTTCTAAGGCCCACTTGACTTCACATTACAGGATGTCTGGCTCCAGGTGAGTGATCACACCATTGTGATTATCTGGGTCGTGAAGATCTTTTTTGTATAGTTCTTCTGTGTATTCTTGTTGTAGGGGAAGGTAAATTCCTGGTAGATCATAGGATTTGTATCTTACAGTTTTTATAATTGGGGCTAATTTGGCTTCCCAGAAGCTGCCCTGCTTGACACATTTTAGCCAGTCTCTCCTCAATAACACTGTCAGTTATAAATATCTTTATATTTTTCAGCCTGTGAGGCGACAATTAGGGTCTCATTGTTATTTTAATTTGCACTTCTTTAATTATGAGGGAGGTTAGACATCATTTCATATGTTAATGAGGCATTTGATTGTTTTTTTCCCCCCCTCTCCTGAACTGCTGTTTGTGTCCTCAGCTAATTTTTCTACTGGGACCATTTTTTAATTTCTTTGAAAGAGCACTGATTTGATGAAAGAAATTGATCCTTCTTCTGTCACTGGTGGTACAAAAGTGTTTTTCCTTCAGTTTATAATTTTTTTTCTTTTGTTTCTATTATGGATGGGCAGAATCTATTTGTTCTGATTTATTCAAATATCCATAATTGCTCCTAAAGGACAACTGGTCCTTTGGATCTTTCACTTCATGTCTTCTTAGTTCTTTGATTCATTCATTCCACAAATACTTATTGAGTTCTTATTATGTGTCAGATATTGTTTTAGGTTCTGGGAAGACAGAAATAAAATGATCACAAACATTTGTCTTCTAGGGGCTAGTGAGGAGACACAGATAGTCAAAAAGCAAGTAAAATATATTGAATGTTCAGTGATGATACATGATAGGGAGACAATAAAGCAAGTGAAAGGAATCAAGATTTCATGGGGTGGGGGGATAGGTAGGGTGGCAATTACAAAATTTGAATTTTCAAAGCCTTGTCTTATTGTGAAGGTGACATTTGATTAAAGATATGAGGGGGGCAAGGAAATGAGCCATGTGAAAATATGGGAGAAAAGCACTTATCTAAGAAAACAAGAAGTACAAAGGGAGCATGGTGGGAATAGCAAAATGTAGTAAATCCCCTACGTAAGAACCTTCCTTTTGCGAACTTTCAAAGATGTGGACGTGCCTTCACACATCCAGTCCCGTAAGTTATTCACATGTCTGGTGTACTTTGATATGTGCTTCTATCCTCTACAGTGGTTGTGCTTTAGTGTACTTTACTGTACAGTACTGAAGAGAGCCCAGTAGTACAGTATCTTTATTTCGAGCCCAGCATGTGCTGAAATAAGTGTAAAAGCAGCAGTGACGTAGCTGGAACTACTGTAGTTTTCAAGGTACTGTATTGTAAGACTAAAAATGTTTTCTATTTTTGTGTGTTTTTTAAATGTATTATTTGTGTGAAAAGTATATGGCCTTAAAACAATATTCACAAACTAAAAGTTGAGAGTTATGTTGTATGTGGTGGATATTTTTAGGACATCAAGCCCTGGAGATGGCAAATCAATTGACCTTGAGATAAATGCTCGGAGGAGGTGAAGGGAGGAGCCAGGCTACATAGAAGTTTTGCAGCAAAGGGAAGGTAGTCTGAAAGTCAGGAGATTATTGTTCAGTAGAGAAAACTCCAAGTTAAGGAGTTTAGTGCATTTCTATGAATGGAAAGATACAAGAGTCTGGCCTCACTGAAGTCATTCCTTTCATTGCACCTCCGCTGTCTGGGGCCAGCTTCCTGTGTTTTTCACATCCTTAGCTTCCTTGGCTCACTGTAGGGAGTGACTGCAGTCTGATGGCTGCTAAATTGCAGGTATTCTTTTCCTTCCTGAGTGCCCTGAGGGCTCACCAGCTCATTTTGGAAGGTTGTAATCACTGTTGATTGTGACGTCTTGTTTACTGATATGGCAGGAAACATTCCATTTCTGAAGTATTGTAAAGCTATTACAGCACAGTACTGTATAGCTGATTGTGTTAGCTGGGAACCTAGGCTATCTTTGTTGGACTTAGAAACAGATTGGACTTACTGACCCACTCTCGAAATGGAACACATTTGTACGTAGGGGACTTACTCTACTCAGCAGGAATTGAGGGATTCCCTGGTGGCTCAGATGGTAAAAAAAAAAAGTCTTCCTGCAATGTGGGAGACCTGGGTTTGATCCCTGGGTTGGGAAGATCCCCTGGAGGAGAGCATGGCAACCCACTCTAGTATTCTTGCCTGGAGAATCCCCACAGACAAAGGTGCCTGGTGGGCTACAGTCCATGGAGTCACAAAGACTCAGACATAGCTGAGCAACTAACACGTCACTACACTTCAGGAATTGAGGTCAGAGATGTGCTGGGGAGGAGGGCAGATTGTTAGACAGTGTTTTCGTCAGAGTGGAAGCTGGACGACTAGTGTGGAGGCTATGGTTCTAATCCAGGTAAGAAACAATGGTTGCTTGGACCAAGGTGATAGCAGGGGAAGGTTGAGAAGAGATGGGATTCCGGTTGTATTGTAGAGGAGGAGCCATGGACTCTCTTGAAGGATTTATATGGGATACAGCAGAAAGAGAGAAGCCAAGAATGCCTTCTATTTTGGTGAGAAATGGAAGAAATGATGTCAGCATTACTGGGAGGAGACAGATTTAGAGGCACGTGATCACAAGTCCATTTTGGTCGTGTTAAGATTTAAATGCCCATTATGACATCAAGAACAGATGTTGAGCAAGCAGTTGAATGTAGGGGTCTGGAATTCAGGAGAGGGTTCTTACCTGCTAATAAAATTTGGGAGTCATTAGCTTAGAGATACTGTTTAATGTCATGAGGGTGAAAGCACTAGAAAATAAACATAGATAACAAATGGAAGTCTAAGGGCAAAGCCCTCGGACCTTCCAAAAAGTGGCAAGAAAATTAGGAAGATGCAGCGTCATGGCCAATAGGCTCTGGTACTTAAGGTAAGTAAGAAGCAAGCATAGGAAATTATGCACCAGGCAAGGGGGCCAGATGTGCAAGGGCCACGAGTGAGGAAAAGGATGGCCAAGGTCAGGATTGTAACTGAGGACTGGCAGACCTCACTGGCTTACTAATAATGCCTTTTGTTTGGCTTGTCCAGTTTTTGTTTGCTTGTTTGTCTTAGTGGAATTAGTTGTTAGCTCTGAGAAAGCTGCTCCTGGACTCAGAGTCCTAAACATTTCCATCAAATAAAATAACTCTCTACTTTTCAAGTTGTGACTATATTTTTTAGTCAACAGATGCCAGCATTTGAAAATAGGGAGACTTCACATTTTTAAGAAAAAATTTGGAAACCTGTCATCTCTTCAATAATCAGTGTATTTCACAACACTGGCTCCATTTCCCTCACAGGCAAGAACTGGCTATTGTTAAAAGCTGAGAGCTGAAGAACTGAGGCTTTTGAACTGCGGTTGGAGAAGATCTTGAGAGTCCCTTGGACAGCAAGATCAAAGCAGTTCATCCTAAAGGAAATCAGTCCCAAATATTCATTGAAAGGACTGATGTTGAAGCTGAAGCTCCAATACTTTGGCCACTTGATGTGAAGAACTGACTCACTGGAAAAGACCTTGATGCTGGGGAAGATTGAAGGCAGGGGGAAAAGGGGAAGACAGAGGATGAGATGGTTGGATGGCATCACTGACTCAATGGACATGAGTTTGTGCGAGCTCCAGTAGTTGGTGATGGACAGGGAGGCCTGGCGTGCTATGGTTCATGGGGTCGCAAAGAGTTGGACACAACTTAGTGACTGAACTAAACTAGGTGCTGCCTACTTAGAAAGCTTGTGTGAATTGCTACAGGAGTCCCCTGGCCTGGCTCATTCATTTTATTTCCAGGTGCAAAAAGCTATGCCCTTAAGCTTATCAACTGGAACTACTTTCAGTCTGGGCTCCTCCTCACCCTACCCCAGGACCAAGTGAGGTGACTTCTGTTGGGGGCACCTCCAGGTTGGAGTTGTGAAATGGTTCTGTGTCAGACTCACTGTGCATCCCCAATCAGTCCTGCAGTTAAGGTAACTGACTGACCTGTTCAGGTTGGCCCAGATCTGCACAGTTTCCCAGGATATGGGACTTTTCTGTGCTGAAACCAGGAAGGACCCAGGCAAACCAAGACAAATTGGCCAGCCATCACTCTGAACATGCCTGGCATTCTAAGTTGAATGGCAGGCATCAAAACTCCTCACGTTTCCCCCCAAGATGCTGACATGCTCTTTAAAACTGTTAGAAGATGAAACTTGAGATAGAAAAAGAGACTGGAATTTGAAATCAAATTTGTATAATAGAAATTACAGACAGTCCTTGCTCATGAAGGGGATCATTATTATTACTATAGTTAAGGTCGGGAAGATCCCGTGGAGAAGGAAATGGCAACCCACTCCAGTATCTTGCCTGGAGAATCCCATGGGCAGAGGAACCTGCTGCTAGAGTCCATGGGGTCGTGGAGAGTCAGCCAACTTAGCGACTACCTAACAACAGTAGCTGATTAACAAAGTTGTTATAGTTTCAGGTGCACAGCAGAGAAACTCAGTCATACATATTAATATATTGGGATGGCCAAAATGTTCACTTGGATTTCTCCATACGATGTTACAGAAAAACTCAAATGAACTTTTTGGCCAACCGAATACATGTATTTATTCTCCCCCAAATTTCCCTCCTTGGACTACGCATTTTGTATGCATTCACTCACTTCACGCTAGAAGCCCCATGAGGTAAGGACTGTTATTTTCCCAATGCAGATGCAGAAGTTGAGTCTGTCTGTGTAAGGTCACAGAGGTAGTTAAGTGACAGAGCCAGGATACAATCCCAGGCCTGTGTATTTCTGAAGTCTGTGCAATTTTGATCAGTGTCTAAAGTTCAAACAGGGACTCCTTTAGGTGGCTGGCTTGGACTGGATTGGTTGCAGGCTGAACAAAACACCTCCCTCCACCATCCTCCAGGTCAAACCACCCCCTCAAAGGCCTCCCTGTGCTTCAGAAGTCAGGGCCCAGCATTAAAAGCTGCCTCCTTCTACAGAATTCTAGTTATCTCGTTTAATGCCAAGTGGCTTAATATCCTGGCAACATAAGCCCTGGCATTTTATATACCCCCTGTTTTCTAAAATTTGCAAGCAAATGAGGAGTCCATTGGGCTCATTATCTAAACCCCTCATCTGCAAAGCAGAGATGGGATCAGAGCTAGCTCACATGGCAGCTGCTCCCTTTCATGGATGGGGATTTAATTAGGCTTCTGTGTCACACAGGCTTAGGAGAGCTATCTTTTCTGTTGGACTCATGGAAGTTGACTTCCTTCTTTCCTTTCTGGGCCCGCAGTGGGTGGGGAGAAGGAACAATCTTTCTTATTTCTCTGAAGCTGAGCTGTGAGTCCCAAGATGGGCCACTGAGCTTTTTCTTTTGTGGGAATCATTTAGGTAGAAGCTGAAGTCATGTGCAAGCCAAGTCAGAGATAAGGGCCTGAGTGCCCCTTTCATGATGCTATCGGGAATTCAGACATCCCTGGAAGGCCGGAAGGGGTCTGTCAGATACCTCTGGTGAAAAATAAGCTTCTTATGGCTTCACACCCTTGACTCTACCGATCTCCTCTTCTTAGCTGTGAGTTAGTCAGTTCAGTCGCTCAGTCGTGTCTGACTCTTTGCGACCCCATGAACCTCACTCAGCAAGCCAGGCCTTCCTGTCCATCACCAACTCCTGGAGTCCACCCAAATCTATGCCCATTGAATCAGTGATGCCATCCAACCATCTCATCCTCTGTCGGCCCCTTCTCCTCCTGCCCTCAATCCTTCCCAGCATCAGGGTCTTTTCAAATGAGTCAGCTTTTCACATCAGGTGACCAAATTATTGGAGTTTCAGCTGCAGCATCAGTCCTTCCAATGAATATTCATGCCTGGTTTCCTTTAAGAAGGACTTGTTGGATCTCCTTGCAGTCTAAGAGACTCTCAAGAGTCTTTTCGACCCAGGGAGAGGGAATCAGGAGGGAGGAGGGAAGGGGGTTCTGGAGGGGGAACATATGTATACCCATGGCGGATTCATGTCAATGTATGGCAAAACCAACACAATAAAGTAAAGAAAATTAAAAAAAAAAAGAGTCTTCTCCAACACCACAGTTCAAAACCATCAATTCTTCTGTGCTCAGCTTTCTCTAAAGTCCAACTCTTACATCCATACATGACCACTGGAAAAACTATAGCCTTGACTTGACGGACATTTATTGACAAAGTAATGTCTCTGCTTTTGAATATGCTGTCTAGGTTGGTCAGAACTTTTCTTCCAAGGAGTAAGCATCTTTTAATTTCATGGCTGCAGTCAGCATCTGCAGTGATTTTTGGAACCCCCAGAAATAAAGTCAGCCACTGTTTCCCCATCTATTTGCCATGAAGTGATGGAACCAGATGCCATGATCTTAGTTTTCTGAATTTTGAGCTTTAAGCCAACTTTTTCACTTTCCTCTTTCACTTTCATCATGAGGCTCTTTAGTTCCTCTTCACTTTCTACCATAAGGGTGGTGTCATCTGCATATCTGAGGTCATTGATATTTATCTCGGCAATCTTGATTCCAGCTTGTGCTTTCTCCAGCCCAGTGTTTCTCGTGATATACTCTGCATATAAGTTAAGTAAGCAGGGTGACAATATACAGCCTTGACGTACTCCTTTTCCTATTTGGAAGCAGTCTGTTGTTCCATGTCCAGTTCTAACTGTTGCTTCCTGACCTGCATACACGTTTCTCAAGAGGCAGGTCAGGTGGTCTGGTATTCCCATCCCTTTCAGAGTTTTCCCAGTTTATTGTGATCCACACAGTCAAAGGCTTTGGTATAGTCAATAAAGCAGAAATAGATGTTTTTTCTGGAACTCTCTTGCTTTTTCGATGATCCAGCGGATGTTGCCAATTTGATCTCTGGTTCCTCTACCTTTTCTAAATCCAGCTTGAACATCTGGAAGTTCGCAGTTCACGTATTGCTGAAGCCTGGCTTTGAGAATTTTGAGCATTACTTTACTAGTGTGTGAGATGACTGCAGTTGTGCAGTAGTTTGAGCATTCTTTGGCATTGCCTTTCTTTGGGATTAGAATGAAAACTAACCTTTCCCAGTCCTGTGGCCACTGCTGAGTGCAACACTTTCACAGCATCATCTTTCAGGATTTGAAATAGCTCAACTGGAATTCTATCACCTCCACTAGCTTTGTTCATAATGATGCTTCCTAAGGCCCATTTGACTTCACATTCCAGGATGTCTGGCTCTAGGTGAGTGATCACACCATTGTGATTATCTGGGTCATGAAGATCTTTTTTTGTATAGTTCTTCTGTGTATTCTTGCCACCTCTTGTTAATATCTTCTGCATCTATTAGGTCCCTATCGTTTCTGTCCTTTATTGAGCCCTTCTTTGCATTAAATGTTCCCTTGCTATCTCTAATTTTCTTGAAGAGACTTCTTGTCTTTCCCATTCTGTTGTTTTCCTCTATTTCTTTGCATTGTTCGCTAAGGAAGGCTTTCTTATATCTCCTTCCTATTCTTTGGAACTCTTCATTCAAATGAGTATATCTTTCCTTTTCTCCTTTGCTTTTTGCTTCCTTTCTTTTCATGGCTATCTGTAAGGCCTCCTCAGGCAGCCATTTTGCTTTTTTGCATTTCTTTTTCTTGGAGATGGTCTTGATTCCTGTCTTCTTCCTGTACAATGTCACAAACCTTTGTCCATAGTTCATCAGGCACTCTGTCTATCAGATCTAGCCCCTTAAATCTATTTCTCACTTCTACTGTATAGTCATAAAGCATTTGATTTAGATCATACCTGAATGATCTAGTGGTTTTCCCCACTTTCTTCAATTTAAGTCTGAATTTGGCAATAAGGAATTCATAATCTGAGCCACAGTCAGCTCCTGGCCTTGTTTTTGGTGACTGTATAGAGCTTCTCCATCTTTGGCTGCAAAGAATATAATCAATCTGATTTCGGTGTCAACCATCTGGTGATGTCCATGTGTTGTGTCTTCTCTTGTGTTGTTGGAAGAGGGTGTTTGTTATGACCAGTGCGTTCTCTTGCCAAAACTCTGTTAGCCTTTGCCCTGCTTCACTCTGCACTCCAAGGCCAAATTTGCCCATTACTCCAGATGTTTCTTGACTTCCTACTTTTGCATTCTAGTCCCCTATAATGAAAAGAACATCTTTTTTGGGTGTTAGTTCTAGAAGGTCTTGTAGGTCATCATAGAACCATTCAACCTCAGCTTCTTCAGAGCTACTGGTCGGGACATAGACTTGGATTACCATAATATTGAATGGTTTGCCTTCAAAATGAACAGAGATCATTCTGTCCTTTTTGGAATTGCATCCAAGTACTGCATTTCAGACTCTTTTGTTGACTATGGTGGCTACTCCATTCCTTCTAAGGGATTCCTGCCCACAGTAGTAGATATAATGGTCTTAGCCATAACCCTGGGCTTTGCATCAGGCCCACTTCCCAGCCTCCAACTTCCTTTTCTTCACTTAACTGATTTCCACTCATGCTTCAGGAAATGCCACTGTTTTTTAGGGAAATCATCTCCAGTCCTTTCGACTAGATTAAACCCCATTGTTTCCTGGCCCCACAGGACACCGTAGTCACTTTTCCTTAATATCCTTCTCAGCTATGATTTGCTTAATGTCTCTCTCCTAGTCTAGAAAGCTATCTCCCAGAATAAATTTCAAAAAATTAAAATTATGACTTTCATGTGAATATTAATTGAAAAACATGTCAAGATTTTTATTTCACTCTTTAATGAAGGAATCCATAGAAAAGGTAAAACTTATTCAAAGAGAAGTTTGAAGAACTGGGTATTTATAGGCATTTTAGAAAGGAAAACATTAGACTAATACTGCTAGGTTAGATGCAAAATTGAGTAATGTAGGACAAGAAAATGGAGCCTGTAGGGTGGCCTTTTCAACTGCGCAGAAATCTGCAAGGTGACATGTAGCTTCAGAGCATTTGGTCTCTAATCAAAGACTGAATAACAAAACCAATGTAGCTATATTCTCGAAGAGAACTAAATAAATCTTGAGTGAGCGAACTGTTAAACAACACTCTGATATGACACTGAGAGCTCAGGCTATGTTCTTTTGACCTTATTTATAAATTTTATATCATCTTTTAAAAATAGCCCATATGATCAAGGCCCCTTTTGTGGTGTTGCTGTAGAACCTAGCCCAGTTCTTGCCATAAAACTTTTGCTGTGATCCAAATCCAGTGGAGATTTATCAACTACTGACTGACATAAAAGAATCTGTTGCTGTTGTTTAGTCACTCAGTCCTGTCTGACTCTTTTGCGACCCCAGGGACTGGAGCCTGCCAGGCTCCTCTGTCCATGACGTTCTCCAGGCAAGAATACTGGAGTGGCTTGCCATTTCCTCCTCCAGGGGATCTCCAGACCCAAGGATTGAACCAAGGTCTCCTGCATTGTCAGGCAGATTCTTTACCAGTGATCTACCAGGGAAGCCATTAAAAGAATATTGTGTAGCAAATTAACCTGAAGTCCGCGTTTGTCAGCTAAGGCTGCTAGATTGGGTGGCTTAAAAAACAGAAATTTATTTTCTCACAGTTCTGGAGGTAGAAGTCTAAGATTAAAGTTTCTGTGATTGAGTTCTGGTGAGATATCTCTTCCTGGCTTGCAGAGGGCTGCCTCCATTTCCTCACAGGGCCTTTCCTCCATGTACACACAGAGAAGGAGCTCTCTGGTGTCTCTTTCTATAAGGACACTAGTCCTTTTGTATCAGCGCTCCATCTTTATGACCTCATTTAACCTTGTTTACTTGCTTACTCCAAAGACAGCCACACTGGGAATTAGGGTTTCCACATATGAATTTTTGGAGGATGCATACATTCATTCCACAACAAAGCCCAATTTTGAATGGAGTCAGATGTGAATCAGGTTCATTCGTGTTTTAAAATTTTTTTATTTAATATTTTTTTTATTTAAGTAATGCTGGTTTACAATGTTGTGCCAATCTTTGCTGTACAACAAAGTGACTCAGTTTTACACATATATAGATGTGTATGTATGCATTTGTATATCTTTTAAAAGATGCCTATTTGTATATCTTTTAAGAAATGCCTATTTAAATTCTTGGCCTATTTTGTCATTAACTTTTTTTTTTAGTTGTTGAATTTTAAGAGTTCGCTTATTATTATTATTGCTGGAGTAGAATTGCTTTACAACATTGCCTTGGTTTCTACTGTACAACAAAGTGAATCAGATATATGTATACCTATATAATCTCCTTCTTGAGCCCGCCGCTCCCTCATCCCATATTTATTTTATACAAGACTTCAAGGCTTTGGTTTGTTCTGGGTAAACTATGCAAACTTCATTAATCAGTTGGCTTCTATCTCATGACTATTATCACTGTTTCTTCTGGATACACGAAAGTGTGTAGACATCAGTACTAAGCGATGCAGTAAAGCTTTTCTCCTCTTGTGTGGAATCCAGTTACATCTATTGACTAATATAGTGTAGTAAATATCAGTCATTTTTGTCCCTCATCATCCATTCTTCCTTACTCTGTTATCAGATGTTTGATTGTCATCTGGGGAGCTGCAACTCCCCCACTCTCAACCCACATGATTCAGAAGGAGTTTCCTCTGTTCTCTCATCCACCAGTAGCCAAACGATTCAGGCAGAGCCAGAATATACAACCCTCAGAACTGATTTGTTTATAGTTGGACTTGTGATTAACCTGGGAGAATCCAAGTCTTAACTAAGACTTTTTCTGTAGTTACCAAGAAACAGTCTTTACCTTTTCTTTTAGGGTTGCCCAGCTTTTATGTTAATAATATAAACCAAAAGGAGCTTTGGACATTTTTGCAGTCTTATGATGACATCCTAAGAATGAAGCTATTGAATGCTGGCTCCCCCAAATACCAACAAAACAATTTGCTGATAAGTCAAAGTTGAGTTGATTTTTACCATAGAGAGTAGAACTCTACCTTGAGAGAGTCTTACTAGGATCACAGAGAAGTGAGGACAAAATTGAAATATTTATTGAGATTCTGAAGTCAGTTTATTAGAGACCTAATTCTGGGTCTCTAATGTGAGGACTTTGTCAGAATGAGTAAGGACTGTGGTATAATAATTTAGGATTGGTAGACATATCAGGCTGAGAAATTCGAGATGAGGGATTCAAAGAGTCTTGGGTATAAACTATTGTTTAATGCTTTCTATTGAAGAATTGATGGATCTTTCCTGAAATTCCTTAAAAGAATAATAAAGTTTATTTGCCACTTTTATCTTTCTGGGTAAGAGTTTTCTGGAACAGTAAAATTATGCCTATGAAGACAAGAAAATAGTATTAGTCATTCAGTTGTGTCTGATTCTGAGAGCCCACAGACGGTAGCCTGCCAGACTCCACTGTCTATGGGACATAGCCATCCCCTTTTCCAGGGATCTTCCCAACCCAGGGATTAAACCTAGGTCTCCCACACTCAGGGCAAATTCTTTACTGTTTGAGCAATCAGGGAAGCCCTGGGAAAATAGTAAAGTCATGAAAATGTAGACAAGCCTCTTACCCTTATCCATCAAAGGGCAGAAAGAATGAAAACCACAATCACAGAAAACTAACCAAACTGATCACATGGAGTTAGCCTCATCTAATTCAGTGAAACTATGAGCCATGCTGTGTAGGGCCACCCAAGATAGACGGGTCATGGGGGATGAGTTCTGACCAAACATGGTCCACTGGAGAAGGGAATGGAAAACCACTTCAGTATTCTGGCCTTGAGAACCCCATGAACAGTGTGAAAAGGCAAAAAGATATGACACTGAAAGATGAACTCCCCAGGTCAGTAGGTGCCCAATATGCTACTGGAGAAGAATGGAGAAATAGCTCCAGAAAGAATGAAGAGGTTGAGCCAAAGCAAAAACAATGCCTGCCTGTGGATGTGACATGATGGAAGTAAAGTCTGATACTGTAAAGAACATTATTGCATAGGAACCTGGAATGTTAGGTCAACGAATCCAAGGTAAAGTGGAAGTGGTCAAGTAGGAGATGACAAAAATGAAAATTGACATTTTAGGAATCAGCAAATTAAAATGGACTGGAATAGGAGATTTTAATTCAGATGACCATTACATCTACTACTATGGGCAAGAATCCCATAGAAGAAATGGAGTAGTAGCCCACATAGTCAACAAGAGTCCAAAATACAGTATTTGGGTGCAATCTTAAAAATGACAGGATGATCTCTGTTTATTTCCAAGGCAAACTATTCAATATCACAGTAAGTCAATGCCCCAACCACTAGTTTTAAAGAAGCTGAAGTTGAACTGTTCTATGAAGACTTTCTAAAACTAACATGAAAGAAAGATGTCCTTTTCATCATTGGGGACTGGAATGTAAAAAGTAGGAAGTCAAGAGATACCTGGAGTAACATGCAAGTTTGGCTTTGGAGCACAAAATGAAAGAGGGCAAAGGCTAACACAGTTTTGCCAAGAGGACACACTAGTCATAGCAAAACCCCTCTTCCAACAACACAAGAGATAACTCACCAGATGGTCAATACTGAAATCAGATTGATTATATTCTTTGCAGCCAAAGATGCAGAAGCTCTATACAGTCAGCAAAAACAAGACAGGGAGCTGACTGTGGCTCAGATCATGAACTCCTATTGCAAAATTCAGACTTAAATTGAAGAAATTAGGGACAACCACTACACCTTGCAGGTATGACCTAAATCAAATCCTTATGATTATACAGTGGAATTGACAAGTATATTCCAGGAATTAGGTCTGATAGAATGCCTTAAGAACTATGAACAGAGATTCATAACATTATACAGGAGGCAGTGATCAAAACCATCCTCAAGAAAAAGAAATGCAAAAAGGCAAAATGGTTGTCTGAGGAGGCCTCACAAATAGCTGAGAAAAGAAGAGAAGCTAAAGGCAAAGGAGAAAAGGAAAGATATATCCATTTGAATGCAGAGCTCCAAAGAATAGCAAGGAGAGATAAGAAAGCCTTCCTCAATGATCAGTGCCAAGAAATAAAGGAAAAAAATATAATAGGAAAGACTAGAGATCTCTTCAAGAAAATTACAGATACCAAGGGAACATTTCATGCATAGATGGGCACAATAATGGATAGAAACAGGATGGACCTAAGAGAAGCAGAAGATATTAAGAAGAAGTGGCAAGAATACATGAAAGAACTATACAAAAAAGATCTTAATGACACAGATAATCATGATGGTGTGATCACTCACTAATGCCGGACATCCTGGAGTGTGAAGTCAAGTGGACCTTAGGACGCATCACTATGAACAAAGCTAGTGGAGGTGATGGAATTCCAGTTGAGCTATTTCAAATCCTGAAAGATGATGCTGTGAAAGTGTTGCACTCAATATGCGAGCAAATTTGGAACGCAGCAGTAGCAACAAGACTGGAAAAGGTTAGTTTTCATTTCAATCCCAAAGAAAGGCAATGCCAGAGAATGTTCAAACTCCCATTCAGTTACTCTCATCTCACATGCTAGCAAAGAAATGCTCAAAATTCTTCAAGGTAGGCTTAAAGAGTATGTGAACTGAGAACTTCCAGATGTTCAAGTTGGATTTAGAAAAGGTAGAGGAACCAGAGATCAAATTGCCAACATCCGTTGGATCATAGATAAAGCAAGAGAATTCCAGGAAAACATTTACTTCTACTTCATTGACTATGCCAAAGCCTTTATCTATGTGGATCACAACAAACTCTAGAAAAATCTTAAAGAGATAGGAATACCAGACCATCTGCCTGTATAGGGGTCAAGAAGAAACAGAACCAGACATGGAACAATGAACTGGTTCCAAATTGGGAAAGGAGTATGTCAAGGCTGTATATTATCACCCTGTTCATTTAACTTATATGCAGAGTTGCTGCTGCTGCTAAGTTGCTTAAGTTGTGTCCAACTCTGTGTGACCCCATAGATGGCAGCCCACCAGGCTCCCCCATCCCTGGGATTCTCCTGCCAAGAACACTACAATGGGTTACCATTTCCTTCTCCAATGCATGAAAGTGAAAAGTGAAAGTGAAGTCGCTCAGCTGTGTCTGACTCTTAGTGACCCCTTGGATTGCAGCCTACCAGGCTCCTCCATCCATGGGATTTTCCAGGCGAGAGTACTGAAGTGGATTGCCATTGCCTTCTCCAATATGCAGAGTACATCATGTGAAATGCTGGGATAAATGAAGCACAAGCTGGAATCAAGACTGCAGGGAGAAATATCAATAACCTCAGATATGCAGTTGACACCACCCTTATGGCAGAAAATGAAGAGGAACTAAAGAGCCTCTTGGTGAAAGTGAAAGAAGAGAGTGAAAAAACTGACTTGAAACTAAACATTCAAAAACGAAGATCATGGCATGTGGTCCCATCACTTCATGGCAAATAGTTGGAGAAACAATGGGAACAGTGAGAGACTTTCTTTCCTTGGGCTCCAAAATCACTGCAAATCGTGACTACAGCCATGAAGTTAAAAGATGCTTGCTCCTTGGAAGAAAAGCCGTGATCAACCTAGACAACATATTAAGAAGCAGAGACATTACTTTGCCAACAAAGGTCTGTCTAGTCAAAGCTATGGTTTTTCCAGTAGTCATGTATGGATGAGAGAGTTGGACTATAAAGAAAGCTGAGCATTGAAGAATTGATGCTTTTGAACTGTGGTGTTGGAGGGGACTCTTGAGAGTCCCTTGGACTGCAAGGAGATCCAACCAGTCCATCTTAAAGGGAATCAGTCCTGAATATTCATTGGAAGAACTGATGCTGAAGCTGAAGCCCCAATACTTTGGTCACCTTATGTGAAGAACTGATGCAATGGAAAAGACCCTGATGCCTGGAAAGATTGAAGAAGGCAAGAGGAGAAGTGGATGTCAGAGGATAAGATGGTTAAATGGCATCACTGACTCTATAGACATGAGTTTGTGTAGTCTCCAGGAGTTGGTGATGGACAGGGAGGCCTAGCGTGTTGCAGTCCATGGGGTTGCAAAGAGTTGGACATGACTAAGCAACTGAACTGAGCTGAACTGATAATGTAGATAGTTAGCTATGAATGTAGGTGATGGAAGGCAGAGGGATGAAGGATGTGATTGGCATCATTTAAATTTCTATCAGGGAGTGTAGGGATAAATTAGGCGTTTGCAATGAACATATACCCACTAATATATATAAAATACATAACCAACAAGGACCTACTATATAGCACAGGGACCTATATTCAATATTTTGTAATAACCTATAAAGGGGAAAGAATCTGAAAAACATAGATATATATGTGTATAGCTGAATTGATTTGCTGTACACCTGAAATTAGCACAACATTGTAAATCAACTATACTTCAATACAAATGAATAAATTTCTCAATCCAGAAATACTGAAGTCAAACATGGCTGGTTGAATCATGCTCTCTTTGCATTAGAATTACACATTCTCATCTTTTATCATGCAACCAGAACACCTCCTAACAAACAATGTGGATTCTATTTCCCCTGATGCTGGGCTAGTCACAGTACTGGACTTGGCTAATAGAATGCGGGTAGGAGTGATGGCTGCCAGTTTCAAGCAGTGACCTTAGGAACATTTGTATTTCTAACACCCTCTTTAAGCTTCTGTGATCAGCCATAAGATGATCCTCCTCAAGCTGCAACTCCATTTTTGGCAGGGCATTGGAGTGGAGACCCATGGAGTAGTCAGAACAAGCCAGGAGTCCTGAGTCCTGTCTGGTTCAATCAGATTCAACCTGGATCTGCCAAAAAGCTGCCCCAAGACCTATGAGCAAGGAAAACAAAGATTTGTTGTTGAAAGCTGCTGAGATAAAGAAGTTGTTTGCCACACAATAAAAAATGACTAACATTAAAGAGTTCACCCTAGGACTTTTTAGATATATGAACCAATAGATTCTCCATATTGCTTAAACTGCACAGGATTGGAAAAGGTCACTTTTCACTCCAATCCCAAAGAAAGGCAATGCCAAAGAATGCTCAAACTACTGCACAGTTGCACTCATCTCACATGCTAGTAAAGTAATGTTCAAAATTCTCCAAGTCAGGCTTCAGCAATACATGAACCACGAACTTCCAGATGTTCAAGCTGGATTTAGAAAAGGCAGAGGGACCAGAGATCAAATTGCCAGCATCCAATGGATTATTGAAAAAGCAAGAGACTTCCAAAAAAAAACATCTATTTCTGCTTTATTGACTATGCCAAAGCCTTTGACTGTGTGGATCACAATAAACTGGGGAAAATTCTGAAAGAGATGGGAATACCAGACCACCTGAGACTTGCCTCTTGAGAAACCTGTATGCAGGTCAGGAAGCAACACTAGGAACTGGACATGGAACAACAGACTGGTTCCAAATAGGAAAAGGAGCACATCAAGGCTATATATTGTCACCCTGCTTATTTAACTTATATGCAGAGTACATCATGAGAAATGCTGGGCTGGAGAAAGCACAAGCTAGAATCAAGATTGCCAGCAGAAATATCAATAGCCTCAGATATGCACATGACACCACCCTTATGGCAAAAAGTGAAGAAGAACTAAAGAGCCTTTTGATGAAAGTGAAAGAGGAGAGTGAAAAAGTTGGCTTAAAGCTCAGCATTCAGAAAACTAAGATCATGGCATGTGGTCCCATCATTTCATGGCAAATAGATGGCGAAAGAGTGGAAACAGTGGCTGACTTTATTTTTGAGGGTTCCAAAATCACTGCAGATGGTGACTGCAGCCATGAAATTATAAGACGCTTATTCCTTGAAAGGAAAGTTATGACCAACCTAGACAGCATATTCAAAAGCAGAGACATTTCTTTGTCAACAAAGGTCCATCTAGTCAAGGCTATGGTGTTTCCAGTAGTCATGTATGAATGTGAGAGTTCAAATATAAAGAAAGCTGAGAGCCGAAGAATTGATGTTTTTGAACTGTGGTGTTGGAGAAGACTCTTGAGAGACCCTTGGACAGCAAGGAGATCCAACCAGTCCATCCAAAAGGAAACCAGTCCTGAATATTCATTGGAAGGACTGATGTTGAAGCTGAAACTCCAATACTTTGGCCACCTGATGCAAAGAACTGACTCATTGGAAAAGATCCTGATGCTGGGGAAGATTAAAGGTGGGAGGAGACAGAGACAACAGAGGATGAGATGGTTGGATGGCATCACCCACTCAATGGACATGGGTTTGGGTGGACTCCGGGAGTTGATGATGGACAGGGAGGCCTGGCGTGCTATGGTTCATGGGGTCACAAAGAGGCAGACACGACCGAGTGACTGAACTGAACTGATTGCTTAAATTAATTTGAGTTTGAGTTTTGTTATTTGTTAACCAGAAGAGTTTTCTGCGTTAGTGTCTTTTTATGGTATTGCATCACTTTTTGGCTCACAGAAGCCTCTGTGACACCCCGCATCTTTCTCAAGGAAGCCACAGCCAAGCTTGATCCTCTCCATTCTCTGCTTGAGCAATTGATTTTTTTTTAAAAAGCAATATTTATTCTTGTTCATGCTTATCTTTTGGCTTACACCCAATGTTCCAGTCAAGTGAGATCTTTCTCATTTTGACTCTTTCATTCTGGGGCTTAGCTGTCTCATTCAACATTTTGTCAAATACAAATTGGATCTGTGTGGCCACAAGGGTGTCTTCCAAGCCCCTGATTCCTCCATTATCATCTTGCAGTGTTGCACGGAAAACCAACCTCAAGACTGACCCCCAGCCACACAAAAATCATTATTTGGGCCAGGTTTTCTAGATGAAGCTCATAGGATAGAAATATTTGTCAAAGCATTTTTTTTGCCACCATAATGATCTCAGAGGAGTGGAAATAAGGAGATTATGCTGGGTATTTTTGCAGATAATATTTTCCAAGTCTACCAGCAATTGAGTGACACACTTTTCAAGTCAGTGGGTTGGAATCTATAAACCTCCTAAAAAAATAAAATTGCCCAGATCTTGAGTTCTAGTTCTGCCCAATGAGGTCAAATAATTGACCTTGAGTGAGTCATTAATATCTGTCCCCTGACTCTTTGTTACTATGACTTGGATAGGATTTGTACCTATCGAAGTAGCAAGGCAGTTATAAACATATCAACTTATTCAAACCTATCTCTTCTTCCTAGCTTGTCTCGGTACAAGTATTTTTAAAAATCTGGGTTATATGCTTCACATCAGAGTTTCCATAGCACATCCCCACATCCAGAATTTCACTGTGTTGTAATTTTCCAGTACCTTGTGAGTTTATCCTCCTTATCTCTGGGCTTTTTGACAGGAGGAATCAAGTTGACCTTGTTATCAGAATACCTGACATTGTTTCTGGCCGATAGTGGACATTCAATAAATAATTGTTTGGTTCAATGAATAGAAGTTCTGAAGTTTTGTGTGTATGTGTGTTTCTCCATGTGTCTGTGTGTATTTGTGTTGAAACAGCTGGATAATGTTCATCATTTGCCTGAAGCATTGGCTAATGTTAAATTTAAATTAAAATATGCTCTTGGGTGACTACATCTTCAATTTCATGGTTGATTCCTTTGTGATTGACTTATTAAGCTAAACTCAGAATTGAAAACTAGAATACCTTGAGGGACCAGAAAGAAGCATAATAAACAAGGATGGTTAGGTATAACTGAAAAATACCCAGTATCTTCATAGGAATGGATATCCAGTATCTTCATAGGAATAGACACTCAGTATTGCTAGATAGTCTAGTTTTTCAGAGTAGGATTTTAATTTTAAAATGTGCTTTTAAGAAATGTAAAAGGTCCTGATTTTAATTTTTCTATTAATAGAATTGGAAAATACTAATACAGGATGTCTAAAATATTATATGGGCCAAATAAAATTTATCTGCAGCTTAGAGCCAATTCATAAGCCATCAGTCTGAGAAAGGAGTTAAATGTTTTATACCTGTAATGGTATTTTAGTTTGCAATGAATAGTTAGTTTACAATGAACAACCTTGAACCAGTGTAAGTATTAACCGCTCAGTCGTGTCCACTTCTTTGTGACCCCATGGACCTGTAGCCCACCAGGCTTTCTCTTCTTGGGATTCTTCAGACAAAAATACTGGAATAGGTAGCCATTCCCTTCTCTAGGGTATATACCTGACCCAGGGATCAAACCTGGGTCTCTTCCATTGTAGGTAGATTTTTTACCATCTGAGCCACCAGGGAAGCCCAAAGAACAATCTTGGGTAATATCAAACACTACGTATATTGTTGAATAGTACAAAAGCTATAAAATTGATAGAGATCCAATCAAGGTCAAATTTTGAGACCTGGGGTTAGATTTTAGTGGGCCTACTTCACAAAGGGTTTCCCAGATAACACAGGAAGGATTATGGCATTAAAGATCAAGTTTTAGCATTTTATACTAGTGCTTTACTCAACAAGATAGAGACCTTGAGTCTGTCGTCTTCAGGTCATTGATCTCCATTATGGTCAAAATAATGAAAGTTATGTCACCCTTGAAAAGCTCCCTATCATACCCACTGACCTTGCCTCACCATGTTCTCAATGTTTAGGCATTAATATTCATGGAGAGATATGGGGTTCTTAACTGCTTCTGGCTTTCAGCCCATCAGGTGTTGTTGTTGGTTCATCCTGCTCACTAGTAACCACTAGTCAAGCATGTCAAAACTTTTATGTATTTGCGGAGATAGGAACTGGAATCTCTCCTTGGAAAAATGACCATGTTAATCAAAGCCTACAACTTCCAACAAGCAGAAATCCATCTGAGGGTTTCATTTTATTAGCCATTAATTGAAAAACATATATAATATTCATGCCTCATTGACTCTAGATATCAAATGGATCAAGCATCATATAGCATTTTTATTAAAAAGCACAGCAAGATATTCAAATAACTGCAAGTAAGTCTAAAAGAACCACTATATCTAGGACATTGCCTTTCTATGAGAATATGAAAAAATAGAATTCCGTATTCCTGGGAATGAGAACTCTAGCGAGGAGAGGAGTGGTAAAGGCAGGGTGGAAGCGAGTGGGGTAGAAAAGGTAAGGTGCTCTCCCACAGCAAGTGTCTATTCTTTCACTGGAAAGTGAAAGTGAAAGTTGCTCAGTTGTGTCCAGCTCTTTGCAACCCATGGACTGCACAGTTCATGGAATTCTCCAGGCCAGAATACTGGAGTGGGTAGCCTTTCCCTTTTCCAGGGGATCTTCCCAACCTGAGGATCAAACCCAGGTCTCCTGCATTGCAGGCTGATTCTTTATCAGCTGAGTCAAAAGGGAAGCCCTTTTACTCTTTTACTGAACACCGTTTATAGGGAAGGGTGGGGATGCTCGTCTGAGGATGATTTCAAGACCACTCACTAATTTAGAAAGATGGGTGATATAAGTGAATAGTTATGTCTGTTATAAGCATCGGAAGAAGAAATAGCAGTATACATGTTTATGTTACTTGTAGCCTAAGTAGAATAAATAAAACAGAAAATTTGCAAAGGATTATCATAAGATCCAATATGCATGGGACAGTCTCAGTTTATCCCTGTCATAAATCAGTTAATCCTTCTTAATTATGCATGTATGCCTCTTTATTTTCAAGAATGTCCTAGTCTGGATAGTAAGTGATCTACAGTCACTCAGGAAAGATTCTTGCATGATTATTATTAATTCATGTGTTAACTCAAGAAATATTCCTAAATCTCTTCTGTTGGCCCTCATCACCTATTATTAGCAACCATCTTCTTTTGGGGGACCAGGGTTTTCTCAGTATTCTGCTCAAAATAGCTCAACATAGTACAGTCTTCTTCCTTTGTGGTTCAGCAGGTAAAGAATCCACCTGCAATGCGGGAGACCTGGCTTTGATCCCTGGGTTGGCAAGATTCCCTGGAGGAGGGAAAGGCTACCCACTCCAGTACACAGGCCTGGAGAATTCCATGGACTGTATAGTCCATGGGGTCACAAAGAGTCGGACACGATTGATTGACTTTCACTTTTCTTTTTCACTAAGCATAATTCCATACTTCCTATCTCTAGGATATATTCTGGAACACAGCCATGAGATGACACTCCTTAGCCTCTCCTGTATCTGACAATTCCCTCTTTCTTACTCTCCAAAATAGCTCCTGAAAAAAAGAAAATCTCTCTTCTAAATGGAGCTCCTTCTTTATTTCTGCCATACTGAGTATCTTGTGTATGTCAAATAATGTCAGTTTCCAAAAGCCCAGGTCAAAGACTTGAGAATGGATGTATCAGATTTTTTTGCTTCAGATTCCTGGGAGTTTAAAATCTTGGATTCTGTCTGGATTTTTCAGTTGGTTTTCCAAGGGCAGAGCTGGGGTTCTCTAATACAAACACCAGTCACAACTGAGGTTCCTAGCTAGATTTGCCCTCACGGAAATACTGGTCAATTTCCATGCTGTCAGCAGACTTTGAGAGAAGCCAGATTTCTCAACCTCAGCAATATTAACATTTTGGGCTAGATAACTCATTGTTTGTTGTCTGTGCATTTTTGGTTAGTTAGCAGCATCCTTGGCTCAACCCACCAAACGCTAGTAGCACTCCCTCTTCTCCAACTGTGAAAACAGAAATTTCTCCAGATGTTGCCAAACATCCTCTGGAGATGAGACAAAATTGTTGCCTGTTGAGAGATATTGGGATAGTCACTCTGAAGATCAAGACAAACTACTCTTATGAGCAAGTCATGTGAGCAAGTGTATTACAAAACTCTTAAGTGCCCTGTTAAGGTTTGGCAAAAGTGCTGTCAGAGCCAAAGAAGGAGAGATGTTTCTTCTTGGACAGTCAGACAGAGCTTTACAGAGGATGTGCCTTTGGGGCTTCAGGTTATCATTTGATATTCCCCAGGTGGGAAAGAAGGGGAGGACATCCCAAGCAAAGGGGCTGTGATATGAAGGTGAATATTGTATTTGAAACAGAGTAAGAAATTTAAAGGGAATGGGGTGATGGGTACACTAGGGAGAGAGTTAAGTATTGTGGGATAGGACGGGGACCTAGATTTAAGTCCACTTTGGAAAACTGATATGAATCTGGACTTTTTTAACTTGGCAGCAGGAAATTACAAAAAGGCTAATAAAAGTGATACGAGCAGATGTATGTTGGTGAGAGTTTGGGGCATCAGAGTGAATGACACTGTCTTTGGAATCAGGCTTCCTTGGGCTGGGATCTTGCTTCACCATCGAAGAGCATGTGGGACCTTGGGCAAAACATTTCTCTTCCCTAAACCCCCACTTCCTCCTCTGAAAAATGAAGATGCTAATCCTGCCTACCCCACTGGGTTGTTGTGAGGATTAAAGAAGTTAATTCATGTAATGCACTTAAAGTGTCTGGATGTAGTTGAAACTCATTAAAAAATTATTCTAGATTCTTAGGAAGTGTGGGGGTTTGAGACTGAAGGCAGGGAAACCAGTTTAGAGGAAGGAATAAAACATGATGGGGACATGAGCTAGCACAATGACGGGATGATGGAGAAGAGCTGCAGTAGCTCCTAGCTGAAATGAGTTGACTCAAGAGACTGACATTCTCCAGGGACCCAGCAACAAGACATTCAAATCTCCAAACAGATGCCCTATTGCTGGGGTTCCTACCATGTCCAGGTCTGGACAATCCCATGCTGAAATTTTCCACCACATTGCCCCTGAGATTGTGAGTTTGAGATCTGAGATAGAAAGAGTTAATTCAATGAGGATCCACAGTTGAAGGGTAGATCTTCATTTCATTCTGCCTTGTCTGTATTTTCCTGTTCTTTTCTGCAGCCTGCCTTCTGTTCTGAGGAAGAAGGGCTGCAAATGACCCGCTTCAGGACCAAATAACAATTTAATAGAGTGGAGATTCATTAAGACAGTGCTGATGGCGACTGTAGTCTCCGGAATGGAGAAACAGCCCAGAGGACTTAGATTCGCTCCCAGTTTTCTGACCTCAATTTACAAGGCACAATTAAGTCCCAGAAACCTCAGAACAGAAGGAAATAATGAAACTACTGGCTTTTAATCACTAGTAGAATCATGAGGAGTTAGTAGACCTCTAACATTATTTATTCAGTCCTCTCTTTTAAAGGAACGTTTCTCTCTCAGTGACACATAACCTGATGTGATTGCTATTTTTCCTTTCATTCTCAGAATGTATTCATCCAGATATATATTTTAAAAAAACAAAACTATGTGCCATGAGAGTGCTAGGTATTGGAAAAATAGTGATAAACAATGCCAACCTAACCTTTGTTCTTGTGGAGGTTACCTTCAGGGAGAGCCAAACAACAACAACAACAACAAAAAAACTGCTAAAAAATTATGGCAATTACTAGAAAAGGGAATAAACCAACTGGTCTTTATGTGGCTAAAGGACATGGATCCCAATTTTAAACATGATTCTCAGGTTTTTTTTCTTTCAGATCATAATTGTTATGAAGCAGACAGACAATTTTATGCCTACCTCTGGCAGCTTGGGGAATTGACTTAAATTGATTGAGTCATGGGTTAATAACTCAGAGTTATTATCACTTTCTTACATATCAAGGAAATCAGTGTTGAAGGGCAGAATAGAGAAACATTATTTGTTTTATTTTTTTCATAGTTAGGTGAAGTTTGGTTTCTTAGAGTATTTTGGAAAAACTTTAGTAATGATGTTAAGGTAGGGGTTAAGAGGGTGGGCCCTGAAGTCGGATACTTGGGTCAGAATTTGGTCCCTGCTACTTATTAGCTGAATGACTTTGGCAGCCTCATTCACCTTACCAGGTCTCAGTTTGTAAAGTGGGATAATAACCAACTTCTCAGAGATGTTGGGAGAATTGAATGAGATGATGTGTATAAAGGCTTAGCACAGTGTCTGACACATATGGCATATTTCTAAAAATAATGTAACAGAGAAAGGAGGTGTGCTGTATTGCTGGGTGGGGTGGAAATTAGTGAACTGGTCTCTGAGCAGCAGCAACCAGCAGGAAGGAAGAGTATGTTCAAAGGCAGCTTTGCCTGCTCCTAGCAATGTTCCCATTCCCCTCTCTCAACCCCCAACTTCCTCCTCTGCAAAATAGGAATAATAATGACCATTTTTTGAGGCTGCAGTGAAGATGTGAAGCAATGCATCTAAAACATCTAGAATGGAGGCCAGGACATATCAGTCCTTGGTACAATGTAAGAAGGATCACTATCATCACCATTACATCATCAGCACCATCATCATCATCACATCATCACTATCATCCTCACCACCATCATCCATCCTCATCTCTATCATCATCCTCACCACCATTATTAGGGACAGTTGGTTGTTTTGCTGCTTAGCATGCTTTTTCCCTTCCCATCTGCCTTAGGTTATGTTGCCTAGAAGCACAATTTGCAATAGGATATCTTTTTGTGTGTGCAAATGGTTTATTGAGAGACTGCCCTCAGGACAAACACATATCAGGGTATCAGGAGAGAGTGGGAGAGGAAAGATGCAAAGAAGTGCTTTGGGGTGATGTCCAGCTTTGGTCAGATCCTACAGGGAATTCTAGTACACTGTATCACAGAGGTTATCCTATCCAGAGGCCAGAGAACTGGGCTTTATACTGCCATATCAGTCAGTCATTAGTTGCTTGCCTGCTCCCAAAAGGACCTACTTTCCCAGACACGCCTGATGAGAAGGCTCCTATCATTAGCAAGGAAGGATGCAAGATAAACTGTTAGTACCCAGCATCACAGCAGCTGGGAGATGAATGCACAGATTTTGTATTGAGGCTGGGATACCAATAGCATCCACTTGATTTCCTCTGGAAGCCCCCTCCCCTACTCTCAGTCTTATCCCAACTCCAAGGGGAGACTTGTTACCTGAGACTTGGCCAAAGAGAGTATTAGATTTGCCTGCCCGTAGTGATTGGTTCAGGAGTGATCATGTGATCTCATGAAAGCCAATAAAACTCAAGGAAATTTTTACTAGGAATGCTAGGAGAGAGTTACATGCTCTTTCCTACAGATAATGCCAACAATTATGGCATCACAAGCTAGACCAGTTAGGGGGCAAACATGGGGTCTGAGAATGAAGATAGCTCAGTGGATGATAGTCAAATGACAGAGAGAAACAAGGCCCCTGGATCAAAACATGCTTGAAGTTTACTCTCCCCTTGCACTTTCACATTACATAAGCCATTTCTCCCACTTTTGCTCATTTCTCTGAGCTGGAAATTCTGGAGACCTACAACAGTGAGTCCTGACTGATATTATTGCTGTAATGGCCCCAGGAGCGCTATGTAAATGAGAAGCAGTCAATCAACTTACAGGATTATTGTTCCTATGTAAATAAAGTTCTCTTTTGACTGAGTGAGCAGAGGCTTCCAAGCCAGGGCAGTTTTCCAAATTAGATTTTTCATTGTCTCAGCCAGAAAAGAGGCACATTAGGCTACTCAGAGGGCACCAAGGCTGCCCATATCTCTGAGAATGAGACTTGCCTGCCAGCTTTCCCTAATTGCTGAGGGCCAGGTGCTGGCAAAGTGACTTTCAAACAAAGTGGCCATCATAAGGCTGACAGCTTAAACCAAGCCAGAGGAAGGCATAGATTTACTTTAGAAGGAAAGGTAGACAAAAGTAGAGTGGGGCAGGCAAATGGGTGATGTCAATGGGCATTTTTAAGAGATAAGCTGAGTCATATTCAAAATTGTAAGAATTTATTTGAGCAAAAATCTATTTGAGTGTGCCAGTGCCAGATAGGAAGTGGTTAGGAGTAGCCCAACACAGGAGCTTGGGGAAAGATGTTTATAGAGAAAGGTTGAAGGCAATGTGAGGGAATGGTTTGATCAGCTATAGCTTAAGTGATTGCCTCATGGGAAGAAAACTAGTTGGCTCTTTATGGTTGATTGTCTTTAGGTATCAATTGTTTAACCTTGAGAGATTTCAGGCTTAGATTTTGCTTTGCTTATGTCAGCTGGATGCTCAGTTGCTAAGTCGTGCCTCTTTGTGACCCCATCCATGGACTGTAGCCCACCAGGTTCCTCTGTCTGTGGGATTTTCCAGGCAAGAATACTGGAGTGGGTTGTCATTTCCTTCTCCAGGGAATCTTTCTGACCCAGGGATCGAACCTGTGTCTCCTACGTCTCCTTCATTGGCAGGTCCTCTTTACCATTAAGCCACCTGAAGCTATTAAGGCATTAAAGTCAACTTAGTCTATTGACCTTCTTGTTTAGTTAATTTAAAAACATGGACAGAAGCAGTTCACTAACAACAAGCAAAACCCCTTTAAATTCATGCAGACACCTACTGATAAGGCAAAATACATTAACCTTTACTCATAGTTATTTGCATTTTTTTAAAGTTTATTATCTTTTTATTTCCATTTCTTACTTTTTTTTTTAAAAGAAACCTTTTTCTATACTATTACAATGTGCCCTTGGATTGCCTGCTGACCTCATTTCATAAGATCTCAACACTTGATGCAGTCAGAAAAAGAACTCTTAGAAAAATTTGCGGGGGAAAAAAAGATGTTTTAAGATCCATCAAACCATTTCCATCAGACTGAGCCTGGTTTCTAGCCTTTCTATACAACAAGAATATATTTTCTATGAATCAAATTTGGAAACCATAATGTCTTTTCTTTTCATTGGAGGATTTTTCCAGCTTAAGGGTGGGGAGGGCTCTGGCAATTCTGAAGTATTGAGAAAGAGCAGTCTAAAACCACAAGGGGAAGACTTGAGGATAGCCATCCAGAACCAGTGAAGTGACACATAAGGGCAATGACAGGAAAGAAAAATGAACTTGTGGATGAGCCAGTATAGAGAGAAAGGGAAGAAAGAAAAAAGGGTGGAAATAAGTTCCAGTAATATGTCACCTACCTGCCCAGCTGACTGCGGCTAACTGGCCAACTGTGCTTGGCATTTAGAATCCCTGGCTGGCTTGATGTGGCTGAGATATATTTTCCTCAAGAAGCATTTTTCAAAGTGCTATTCAGGGACCACCTTCACCAGAATGTCCTGGGAGATGTGTTGAAAAGCTGATTCTTGTATTTCACCTACTGCTATTTAAAACGTTTCTGGATGTGGGGCTGGGTGGCTGCATTTTTTTTTTTTACAGCTTTATTGAGGTACGATTGACTTACAATAACTTCATGCATTAAAGTATACACTTTGATGAGTTTGGACATGTGTCTGTGAAGTCATCGCCACAATCAAGATTGTGAGTATATCACCTCCTCAATTTTTCCTGGAGTCCTTTTATAACGTATTCATCTCCATTCCTTCCCCATCTTCCCATCTCAGATTGCCATGGATCTATGGTCTCTGTAGATTAGCTTGTAATCTTCTAGAATATCGTGTAAGTGGATTCATAGATTACACATTCTTTTTGTTTGGTGACTTTCACTCATTTGCTCTGTCCATCTGATGAGAGACTGCTCAGATGCTTCTATTTTTTGACTATTACATGTAAAGCTGCTTTGACCATATGTCTACAAGTCTTTGTATGGACCTAGGTCTCACTTGACCCTTGGTTCATACCTAAAGAATGATTGGATCATAGTTTAGTCAAAAGTTTAAATTTTTAAAAAGAATGAAAGAGATGTCAATACCAGACCACCTGACCTGCCTCTTGAGAAACCTGTATGCAGGTCAGGAAGCAACAGTTAGAACTGGGCATAGAACAACAGACTGGTTCCAAATAGGAGAAGGAGTATATCAAGGCTGTATATTGTTATCCTGCTTATTTAACTTATATGCAGAGTACATCATGAGAAATGCTGGGCTTGACGAAGCAGAAGCTGGAATCAACATTGCCAGGAGAAATATCAATAACCTCAGATATGCAGATGACACCACCCTTATGGCAGAAAGTGAAGAAGAACTAAAGAGCCTCTTGATGAAAGTAAAAGAGGAGAGTGAAAAAGTTGACTTAAAGCTCAACATTCAGAAAACTAAGATCATGGCATCTGGTCCCTTCACTTTATGGCTAATAGATGGGGAAACAGTGGAAACAGTGGCTGACTTTATTTTTTTGGGCTCCAAAATCACTGCAGATGGTGATTGCAGTCATGAAATTAAAAGATGCTTGCTCCTTGGAAGGAAAGTTATGACCATCCTAGACAGCATATTAAAAAGCAGAGACATTACTTTGTCAACAAAGGTCCGTCTAGTCAAGGCTATGGTTTTTCCAGTAGTCATGTATGGATGTGAGAGTTGGACTATAAAGAAAGCTGATCACAGAAGAATTGATGCTTTTGAACTGTGGTGCTGGAGAAGACTCTTGAGAGTCCCCTAGACTACAAGGAGATCCAACCAGTCCATCCTAAGGGAGATCAGTCCTGAGTGTTCATTGGAAGGACTGATGTTGAAACTGAAACTCCAATACTTTGGCCACCTGATGTGAAGAGCTGACTCATTTGAAAAGACTCTCATGCTGGGAAGGATTGAGGGCAGGAGGAGAAGGGGATGACAGAAGATGAGATGGTTGGATGGCATCACCGACTCCATGGACATAAATTTGGGTAAGCTCTGGGAGTGGGTGATGGACAGGGAGGCCTGGCATGCTGTGGTCCATGGGGTCGCAAAGAGTTGGACATGACTGAGTGACTGAACTGAACTGAATTAAATTTCTAGCAAGAACTTTCTACCTGGGATTTATAGCTTGGACAAATTTCAAAATCCTTCCATTTCAACTACTGAAAGTAGTTGCCTGTCAAATGCATCATTTCAACAAGTTTTGTTTAGATTTTTGAACTCCATAGACCTAAAACTCTGAGGAAGTAGTTTAAAGCATTCCTTTAAATTCTACTGTCTTCAAGTTTGCCTAGTGAGAATCAAACAGTCTTTGGCTATCTCACTTATCTCTATTCCCAGCTTCTCTTTATAGTCATGACATTCTCTGTTAATGCATTTGGATAAAACATAATTTATCATGGAAAAAAAAAAAAGGATTTGCAAGCATATATATGTCCCACAGGGGCTTCCCCAGGTGGCGCTAGTTGTAAAGAACCCACCTGCCAATACAGGAGACATAAGAGATGCAGGTTCAGTCCCTGGGTTGGGAAGATCCCCTGGAGGAGAACATGGCATCCCACTCCAATATTCTGGCCTGGAGAATCCCATGAGCAGAGGCGCGTGATGGGCCACAGTCCATATGGTTGCAATGAGTCAGACACAGTCAGAGCAACTTAGCATGCACACATGCATATGTCCCACAGTGCTTGTAACTTTTCCAGAGAGTTTGTGTAGAACTGGTATTATTTATTTCTTAAATGTTTGCTGAATTCACAAATGAATTCATCTAGGCAGAGAGTTTTCTTGGTGGTAAGGTGTTTTAAAGTCTAATTTAATTTCATCAGTAGATATAGGACTATCAGATATTCTATTTCTTTTCAAATGAGTTTTGACAGCTTGTGGTTTTTAAGGTGTTTGCCCATTTCATCAACAAGTTGCTGATTATAATGGCATATTGGTGTTCATAATCTTCCTTTATTAGGCCTTTAATATTTGTAAGATCAATAATGATGTCTCTTCTCTCATTTTGGATATTGTTGATCGACATTGTTTTTCATCCCAATCAATTTGAGTAGAAGTATATTAATTTGATTAATCTCTTAAAAAACTTGTTTTTAGTTTTAATATGTATATTTTCTATGTCATTTGTTTCTATTCTTTTCTTTATTACATTTCTTCTGCTGCTCTTTTGGATTTAATTTGGCTTTCTTTTTATCAGTCAGTCAGTCAGTTCAGTTGCTCAGTCATGTCTGACTTTGTGATCCCATGAATGGCAGCACATCAGGCTTCCCTGTCCATCACCAACTTCTAGAGCCTGCTCAATTTCATGTCCATCAAGTCAGTGATGCCATCCAACCATCTCATCCTCTGACATCCCCTTCTTCTGCGTTCAGTCCTTCCCAGCATTAGGGTCTTTTCCATTGAGTCAGTTCTTCGCATCAGGTGGCCAAAATTTTGGAGTTTCAGCTTTAGCATCAGTCCTTCCAATGTATATTCAGGACTGATTTCCTTTAGTATTGACTGGTTTGATCTCCTTGCTGTCCAAGGTATGCTCAAGAGTCTTCCCCAACACCACAGTTCAAAGGCTTCAATTCTTTGGCACTTAGCTTTCTTTATGGTCCAACTCTCACATCCATACATGTGGAAAACCATACTAGGAAAACCATAGCTTTGACTAGACAGATCTTTATTGGTAATGTCTCTGCTTTTTAGTTATAAATATTTATGCCTACTTTACTCTCAGGATTACAGTTACATTATCAAAGGCATCTGAAATTGTTCCTCAGCATATTTATCTTCTGAGTTCTTGTCATTCTTTTTTTTTTCCTCTCAAGTTTCCATTGCCATGTCTTCAGTTCACTAATCTTTTCCTCCATAGTGTCTAATCTGTTGTTAGTTTCATCTAGTGTATTTTTCATCTTAGAGACTGTATTTTTCCTTTCTAGAAGTGTGATTTTGATCTTTTAAAATATTTTCTCTCCTTAACATGTTCAAGCTTTTCTCTCTTCTTGATCATATCGAATATATTAATAATAGCGGTTTTGTTTTCCTTGTCTACCTGGTCTCTAGTCAGTGTCATTTCTGGGTGTCTTTCTCCTGATTAATTATTCTCATTTTTCATAAGCTTTTTCTACTCCTTTGCATGTCTGGAAATTTTTATTAGTATCAGCCATATTGAATTTTACCTTGTTGGATACTGAGTAGTTTTGTAATCTTATAAATATTTTGGGATTTTGTTGTGGGACATAGTTAATTTTGTTGCTTTCTATGCTTGCTTTTTAAGTTTTGGTAAGCAGATCCTTTAGTTCAGGGCTTACATTTAGATGACTCATTTTTCAGAACTTTCCATTTCTGTGAATTATGAGGTTTTTCTCTCCAGCTAGTAAAAAGATAAGCTATTCCTGAACTGTGGTCATATTTGGGTATATTTCTGGCTCCAGTATTTGACAAGGCACCAGTATACTTTTAGGTACACAACATAAGTTTTAAGATTTGAGGGTGCTAATAGAAACCAGCAGTGACTGGGATAACAAGATTAGTCATGAAATAGGTATTTACAAACTCATGGCTCTTTTCTGACCTGAGGAAACTCAAATTATTTTTTTATTCTTTAATCAGAGGGCTAAGGAGGGAAGGGGATTATATGCCATGTTGTTTCAAATAGGCTTCTTCTGTTTTAAGCCAGATTATTGTATAGACTTCATGAGTAAGCACATAAGGTGGCCTAGATAAGGTTGGAGTAAGTTATTCTTGTTGTTCAAGCCATCTATCCCTCCTATTAAGCTCTTAAAACTCTGTTTAGATATTCTGGAAATTTAGGTTTACTGGACACTAAGATGCCAGTAGGAAGAGTAGACTCAGAAATACCATTACTAATATATAAGATATCTAGCTGAGGCACGGAAAAACTCCTGATTATCTGGTCAACAGTGAGGGTAGCCTCTAGGGGAATGACCTTAGCCTGCTTAACTTAAAATTGAACTACCTGTCAGTCAGACCAGGCGATCACTTCCAGTCTCTGATTTAGCCATCAAATTCTGAGGTCATTCCAAATAGTAATTCTGTTTCCATCATCCTACTGTTTCTACAGGTTTTAGTCTACACTAAAAACCACCGCTGATATGGCATTATGCCTTGTCAACTTTGATTATTAACATTAAAATAATTATTGGCATTTTATTTGTAATTTAGTAAAATTTGATTCCGCTAGAATATATATGCTCTACAAAGGTAGGAATTTTGCCTGTTTTTCATATTGCTATAACATCAGCAGCTAAGGTAGTGCCTGGCATGTAGTAGATGATAAATTAATTTTTATTGAATGGTTTAAATTTAATGGCTACACAATAATTCATGTTTATCATTGTAAATCAAATTACACAAAGAAACATATAGGACATTCAATGATTAACCTCTTTGTACTCCACACTCCTCTCCTCACAAATTAGATGAGCAGTATTTACTTTTGGTATATATATATATATATTTTTTTTTTCATTTTTCACAAGCCTCAGACAAAGCTATGGAAAATCATACACATTCATATTGTTTATTCTCTTATTTTTCTTCTTGTTGTTTTCTTCCTTTCCCCCTTTCTTTCTTGCATTTCAACTTAATATATGATGATACAGTGATGTCCTATTAAGCTGGTGGGTCTCATTCTAATTGCACACTAAAATCACTGTTGAAGGTTTAAAACACTTCCAAAGACTAGACTCATCTAAGACCAACTCAATCACTTTGGCCAGTGGCATTGTTTAAAAGTTCTCTAGATGATTCTAATGTGCAGTCAGGGTTGAAAGCCTCTGATTTACTTTAATACAATAAATGTAACTCATCCATTTTAATAATTGTATAATATTTCATAGTAGGGGGTGCATCAAAATCTGTTCATCTGGTTTTCCATTCATGTTCATTAGGTTGTTCCTGATTTCTTTCCCTTTTTCTCCATTGTTTGGTATAGAAACTGTCATTATTATAGTATTCTCTCCATGGGTTATACCTTTTATCATTTGGGCA
Source organism: Antilocapra americana (assembly GCA_007570785.1). Taxonomy (NCBI): domain Eukaryota; kingdom Metazoa; phylum Chordata; class Mammalia; order Artiodactyla; family Antilocapridae; genus Antilocapra; species Antilocapra americana. The sequence goes on from ML664186.1 coordinate 5,574,882, forward strand.
AATTCATGCTTTTAATCTTGAATTGTGTTCTATCTGTTGATACCAGTACTGCTCATGCTTTCCATTGTTCTTGCATTTGCCTACTGTACCTTTGTTGTTGTTGTTTAGTCAATAAGTCGTGTCTAACTCTTTTGCAACGCCATGGACCATAGCCCGCCAGACTCCTCTGTCCATGGGATTTCCCAGGCGAGATTGAACTGGGTTGCCATTTCCTTCTCCAGGCATCTTCATGAACTAGAACCTGTATCTCGTGCATTGGCAGGCAAATTCTTTACCACTGAGCCACCAGGGAAGTCTACTGTACCTTTACTTGTAGATATACTCACAAACTTTTGTAGTCTCTTATTTTAGGCATAAACAACATATGGCTGGAATTAAACCAAATTCTTATGTGAAATCCATTGCCTTTTTTATAAGGATATTAGCATTTTAAATAAGAATCCAAAAAGACTATAAAGCCTTCAGGCCTCAAATTGATGGGCATCATAGTGGAGTTCAGACCCTTGGCCAGCCTGACAGAGGGTGAGCAGGATGACTGTTCTATCCTCACCTTTCCAACATTTTCAGTCCCTGTGTATGTGTCAGTTACATGCGGTGCTTCTCATTGAAAATGCAAATTCTACATGTAAACTGTTTCTTTCTTAATTTTATCACTCCTCCCTCTTAATTTTCAAGAGGCTTAACTTATTAGCACTTGTCTCAACAATGCAGGCTCGTCTGGTATCTCTGGGGATGTGTTGTTGATAACTTCCCAAATGATGTCACCCCAGAAAGCACAGCTCCAAAGCACCCGTTCCATTGTGGGCATTGTTCACAAAGTGCCTGAATAATTCAGTGACCTACAGCCTGGATGCATTTATAGAAGTGCAAATTGAAAAGTAAATCAGAAACTTCATTTCCATGTCTGGGACTCTCAAAACTCTGTATATTCCCTGTGTACCAACACATCTTATCAGTGGAGGTGGGGACAGGCAGAAATAGTCTCCTGTGGGGGCTGAAAGATCCAGTTCCCTCCAGGAGCTCTTTTTTCTTATATCCTCAGCAGCAAATTAAGGCATTTGGTGGGGTGGGGGGCGAGCAGTGAGGGAGTGGGGGGTTCAGTTGAAGAACTGATGGTGAAGCTGAAGCTCCAATACTTTGGCCACCTGATGTGAAGAGCCGACTTTTTGGAAAAGACATTGATGCTGGGAAAGATTGAGGGCAGGAGGAGAAGAGGATGACAGAGGATGAGATGGTTAGATAGCATCACCGACTCAATGGACATGAATCTGAGCAAACTCTGGGAGATAGTGAAGAGCAGGGAAGGCTGGCATGCTGTAGTTCATGGAGTTGCAAAGAGTTGGACACTACTTAGTGACTGAACAATAGCAACATGACTCCCTGCCTCACCTTTCAGGAGCTTTCCACAGTAATGTGTATAATACATGTACTCAGTGCCAGGCACTGTGGTAAGCATCTGAAGAGATTTTAGTTAACTATCCCCACAACTCGATGAGGTAGGCACTGCTAGTTTCCCATTCTTCAGATGAGATAACTGAGGCTCAGAGAAGTGATGTCACTTACTCAAGGTCACCCAGTAAGTTAGACAGGGAATATGGATTTGAGCCCCAGTCTATATGTTGCCAGAGTTATGACTTTATCCCCTATGATAACCTGATTGAATCTAGTATGAAGGATCCATCATACTAGGGGTCTTGCCAGCCTCTGACATAATCTGTCTTATCTGGGCCCTTGGCCTCCTCACCACCCATACTCCAGCCATACCTGCGTGTGTGCATGCTTAGTTGATTCAGTTGTGTCCGACTCTTTGTAAGCTCATGGACTGTGGCTGCCAGGCTCTTCTGTGTATGAGCTTCTCCGGGCAAGAATACTGGAGTGGTTTGCCATGCTCTCCTCCGGGGGATCTTCCCGACCCAGGGACTGAACTCGTGTCTCTTGCATTGCAGGTGGATTCTTTACCACTGAGCCACCGAGGAAGCCCCTAGCCATAGCTATCCATCCCTTTAATGTGCTTCATTGTCTTCTCCCTCCATGCCTTTGCTTCCACTGCACCCCCTGAATGGGGTTGACCCCTGGACTCCATGCACAGTTCTATCAGAACTCTCCTATACTTTATAGCATCCTATGCCTTCTCATCTCCCTACTCCCAGCCCCCAGTAGTGTGAGCTCCCCATGGGCAGGGACTGTGTCTCACTCACCACTGTATCTGATCACCTAGCACAGTGCCTGGCATGCAGCAGATACTCAATAATAAATTGGATGTTCCTAATCACCCCCCCCCAAACTTTTTTCTCCCCACTATGAAAGAAGTCAAACCCTTTTGACCTGTCACCTCATTCCTCTTCAGGCAAGTGGGAGGCAATTTGTTTCTGTCACTTTATTGGTTTCCCTTTACTGGTTCTTGCTCTTGAACACTTGGTCTAGAAGCGGAGAAAGTGGAAACGGTAACAGATTTTCTTTTCTTGGGCTCCAAAATCACCGAGGACAGGGACTGCAGCCATGAAATTAAAAGATGCTTGCTCCTTGGAAGAAAAGCTATGACAAACCTAGACAGCATGAGGGGGAGCATATGTAAACCCATGGCGATATCATGTAATTGTATGGCAAAACTAATAAAAAATAAAATAAAATAAAAAGCAGAGACATCACTTTGCCAACAAAGGTCCATATAGTCAAAGCTACCATTTTTCCAGTAGTCACGTATAGGTGTGGGAGTTGAACCATAAAGAAGGCTGAGCACTGAAGAACGGATGCTTTTGAACTGTGGTGTTGGAGAAGACTTGAGAGTCCCTTAGACTGCAAGGACACTTAATCAGTCAATCCTAAAGGAGATCAATCCTGAATATTCACTGGAAAGGCTGATGCTGAAGCTGGAGCTCCAGTACTTTGGCCACCTGATGTGAACATCCAGCTCTTTGGAGAAGACCCTGATGCTGGGAAAGACTGAAGGCAGGAGGAGAAAGGGGTGCAGAGGATGAGATGGTTGGATGACATCATCAACTCGATGGACATGAGTTTGAGCAAACTCAGGGAGATACTGAAGGACAGGAAAGCCTGGTGTGCTGCAGTCCATGGGGTCGTAAAGAGTCAGGTATGAATGAGTGACATAACAACAACAAAAATCATTCTAAAATGTAAAAAAAAAAAAAAGGTCTTCATGGTCCAATCATAACTGTTTGGCATCATCTGGCTTGATTTTGCAGTTTTCCACCCCTGGCTTGTATTTTCAGACAGGGCTAAGCAGAGAAACCTATCTGGATTTGAATTCCCACTCTATCACGTGTTTGAATCAGGCAGCTCTGATTGGCTGGACTTGAATCACACACCCATCTGTGGTCTGGTTGGTCATCTCCAAACCATGCAAAATCAAAACTGGGGAGAGGATGGTTCTTCCCTAGAGGAGGAAGAGAGAATAAATGCTGGTGAGCACAGTGGTGTCTGCTCCACAGGTTATATCTGGATGATTTGGGTCTATAGATGCTCCTGCCTAATGGCTCAGCTAGTATAGAATCTGCCTGCAATGTGGGAGACCTCGATTCGATCCCTTGGTTGGGAAGATCCCCTGGAAAAGGGAATGGCTACCCACTCCAGTATTCTTGCCTGGAGAATTCCATGGACAGAGAAGCCTGGTGGGCTACACAATCCATAGGGTCCCAAAGAGTTGGACACAACTGAGCGACTTCCACTTTCACTAATCTTGCCTTAGGGAACCGCTACATCTCTCCATTCCCAAAGAAGAAGCAGGCTGCAGAGGGGGAGGCACCAGCTGCATACCTCCCACCATGTAGTAAGCCCAGGGCTGCTTTGGCCCAAGGCTAATGAGGTAGAGGGGTATTTGCAAAGCCCTCTCCAGAGAGTTTGCAAAGCATAGAAGAAATTGAATAGTATCATCAAGTAATCACACCGCACCCTGGACTCTAAAATGAGCTCCTTTCTCCCTTTGATCTTGTTCTAATGGAGAATGCCCATGGCATTCGCTGTGACCTAAATCTCTCACAAGATTGCTGGAGAGGAAAACTGTACCAGAAGAGCACTGTGGCCTGGAATATCAAGTGAAAGGGGCCAATTAGCCCTGCTCTCTGAGATCTTATCACCCAGCCTGCATATTCATGGCATTCGCATACAGACAAGCCAGCAGCTGCTGATGAAAATGGTTCACTTTGTTGTGGGGAAGTCTGGGGAGGCCTCCTGAAGCTGCTCACTGGTTAAATGTCCTCTTCAGGGGTTGTCCTGTTCCCACTCAATGTGGTCCTTTGGAATAATAAGAAATCTGGATCTTCCAGCTTCAGGGAGCAAATGCTTGCCTTCCAGCTGAGTTGTGTTGGGTAGGGGGTTGGTTAAAAGCCTGGATATAAATTGATGACTTTTTGCAACCCCATGGACCCACAGCACTCCAGGCTTCCCTGTCCCCCACCATCTCCTGGAGCTTGCTCAAACTCATGTCCATTGAGTTGGTGATGCCATCCAACCATCTCATCCTCTGTTGTTCCCTTCTCCTTCCTTCAGTCTTTCCCAGCACTGTATATATCCTGATGCTGAGATATAAATTGGGAGGGATAAATCCTTAGTTTACCTGCTACAGAACTGTCCTAAATGGTCCCTGTCCCACCCTTTTAAACAATGGGAGTAGGGTGAGGTAGAGACAGGTGTCTGTGGAAATCTGACTTGGAAGAATGTCAGAGACTTGGTAATTCCTGTCTGGGATCTTAGAGGGCAGTGCTTCTCAGACTTTATTAGTAGACACACAAACACTTGAGTCTTTGGTGAGTATTGCAGATCCTGCTTTTCTAGATCTAGGATGGAGTTGAGATTCTGCATTTCCTGCACACTCCTAGGTGGACCATGCTTCTGGTCCATGGGCCACTCTTTATGAGTATAAAAAGATGGCTCCCAAACTTGACTGCGTATTAGAAGTGCTTGTAGAGCTTTTAAAAATCAGGATGCCAGGCCACACCCCAGACCAGTTAGATCAGAATCTCAAAGTGACACCTAGGAATCAGTATTTTTAAATTTTTTATAGCTGATAAAGACATCCTAGGTGGCGCTAGTGGTCAAGAATCCACCTGCCAAGCAGGAGACAAGAGAAAAGCTGTCAGAAAGGTCCCCTGGAGGAGGGTATGGCCACCCACTTCAGTATTCTTGCCTGGAGAATCCCATGGACAGAGGAGTCTGGTGGGCTACAGCCCATGAGGGTCACACAGAGTCGGACACGACTGAAGTGACTTAGTGTGTACACACTCATAGGCGATTAACAATGTTGTGATAGTTTCAGGTGAACAATGAACACTTTCGTTGTTAGGTGCCTCAATAAGTAGAATCATGCAGTATTATATATATCTCAGCCTATACATACCTATACATGTATCCGTTCTCCCCCAAACTCCCCTCTCATCCAGGCTGCCACATAATATTAGGCAGAATTACCTGTGTTATACAGTATGTCCTTGCTGGTCATCCATTTAAAATTTAGCCGTGTACATGTCCATCCCAAACTCCCTAACTATCCCTTCCTCCTATCCTCCCATCAACCCCAGGCAATCATAGGTTCTTTTTCTAAGTCTCTTTCTGTTTTGCAAGTTAACGTGTATCATTCATTTTTGGATTAGGAATCAATATTTTTGTAAAGCCTCCCAAGTAATTCCTACATTCAGTTTGAGAATCAATGGTATAGGCGTTCACAACCCTGGCTACTGTACATTACAATCACCTAGGGAGTCTAAAAGATATCCAGGCTCAGCCCCATCTCATGGTGAATCTCTTGTGTGGTGTGTACAGTAGGGATAGACCTGAGCATTCTTATGTTTTAAAAGTTTCAGTGCTAATTATTTGCAGCCAAAGTTGGTAATCAGAGATGTAGAAGGTATCAGCCTCTGTGGTTCTTTCCCATCCTGAGGTCCTCTGAGTCACTTTTTTTACTATTATCATGAGAGAGCTCATATCATCTTTGGACTCAGATTTATATCTCTTAAGGCAACTGTAGCTACACTGTTGTACAGCAGGCCTGTTATTCACCCTGCTTAACTGAGGCTTTATGCCCATTGACTTGCAACTCCCTCCCTCTGCCCTTCCTCCGGCTCCTGGCAACCATTATCCTTTTTGATTCCATGAATTTGACTACATTATATACCCCAGAAAGGAGGGTCATGCAGTGTTCGCCCATCTGTGACTTATTTCACTTAGCAGATGTCCTCGAGTCTCACCCATCTTGTGGCCTACTGCAGGGCCTCCTTTTTGGGTCTGTGCGGCGCTCCATTGTGTGTATGCAACACACCTTCTCTGTTGATTCGTCTGCTGATGGGCGTCTAGGTTGTTCCCACACCTTGGCTGCTGTGACTAGTGCTGCGGTGGCCACGGGAATGTTAAGGCCTCTTAAAGAACCTGATTTCAATTCTGTTGGATAAATACCCAATAGTTGGGTGTCTAGACCTAGGATAGTTCTAAGTTTTGACTTACGCTCCTCTATTCTTTTTAAAACAGTTTCATTGCATCTCTCTCTATTTTTTGTTGGTTTCTTTCCTGACTGGGCTGATCAGCATGACAGGATCTTAATTCCCAGCCCAGGAACCAAACCTCTGCCCCTGCAGTGGAAACATGAAGTCTTAACCACTGGACCACCAGTGGATTCCCTCCTCTAGTCTGTCTTATTTGACAAGTTTGGAGTGTTCAACAGTACATACTCCCTTGTTTTAAAATATCACTTCCCCATATTGTATCTTTTCCTATAAGACACTTCTTAATGACTGTTACTGTCATGATTCATTTAACCATTCTTCAGCTCTTGATAAATACTTAGATTGCTCCTAAGTGAAAGTCAAGTTGCTCAGTCGTGTCTGACTCCTTGGGGTCCCATGGACTGTAGTCTACCAGGCTCCTCTGTCCATGGGATTTTCCAGGCAAAAATACTGGAGTGGATTGCCATTTCCTTCTCTAGGAGATCTTACTGACCCAGGGATTCAACTGGGGTCTCTCGCATTATAGGCAGACACTTTACCGTCTGAGCCACCAGGGAACTAGATTGCTCCTAACTTAAATATAATTTCTTTAATAAAATGTCTTGGATATGGAACTGTGGGCCAAAAGACAGGGAACATTTTTTTAGGAGGATGGATTCATACTGTCCAAGTAGGGCTTCAGATTTGTAAGTCATTGTTTAATAACCCATGCCTTGCATGCAGTAAGCATCTAATTATTGAATGAAAGAGTAAATAAATAAACTGAGTCTTTGCATCTCCAGCATTTATCAGGGTGCTGGCCCATAGGACTCATTCAACAGATGTTCCTAGAATGCATGAATGAGTAAACTTTGTATAAAACTATAAAACATTAAAAAAAATAGCTATCCATGGCTAGGATGTATCAGAAGGCTGACTATATTATAATTTACTTTCGTTCTTCACAAGCAGTCAAGCCCAATTACCTAGAAATGCTTCCCAAAGTGAAGGCTAACATCATAATTTGCTCTTAGTAAGGTATCAAAAAATTAATTGTTCCATTTCTCAAAGACCTTTACTGTGATATACATACATATATATATATATATATATATATATATATATATAAATCCTTCCACTGTAGCAATTATCTATAATTACTAATGAAAACAGGTGTCTTCAAAGCCTTTTCAAATTGAGACATGAATGGTTCATTATCGTAGCAGGGCAACTACCAATATCCAATTTTCAATGAGATGTTGAAATCAAACATAATGCGGAGGATCAGCGGGGCACACAAAGGGAATGGCGCTTCTTAACTGCTGTTCATTAGAAGAAATTTGGTGGAGGGAGCAGAAGTTGAAAAATGTTAAAATAAGAAGTGGAGTTTCTTGGGGATGTGGAGCACTGCATGGCTGAGAGAGGTGCAAGATAGCAACAATTTTTGTAGAGGGGATAAAAATCTCTTCTTCCAAAAGCTTTTTTTTCTTTTTTCTTTTTTTTTCTCTTTTATTTATCTATTTATTTTTTCTTTACATTATCATGTTGGTTTTGCCATACACTGACATGAATCTGCCATGGGTATACATGTGTTCCCCTTCCAGAACCCCCCTCCCACCTCCCTCCCAATTCCATCTCTCTGGGTTATCCTGGTGCACCAGCCCTGAGCACCCTGTATCATGCATCAAACCTGGGCTGGTGATTCATTTCACATGTGATAATTTACATGTTTCAATGCCATTCTCCCACATCATCCCACCCTTGCCCTCTCCCATAGAGTCCAAAAGACTGCTCAATACATCTGCGTCTCTTTTGCTGTCTCGCAGACAGGGTTATCATTACCATCTTTCTAAATTCCATATATATGTGTTAGTATACTGTATTGTTGTTTTTCCTTCTGGCTTACTTCACTCTGTATAATAGGCTCCAGGGCCAAAAGCTTTTAAATGGAGCAAAATTAGCTCAATCAAGCTGTTGTCTCCAAGCTTATTTTCTGCATCTGTAGAGTGGCCACGAAAAAACCTCTGCCTATTAGGGCATAAAACCCCCTTTATAAATAAGATTTAGGACTGTTACAGGGAAGTGACTAAGAAAATGGGTGACAAGGGAACAGCAAACTGTCTGACGTGGGCCTGGTGGTCAAGATAGGATTCTGTTCTTTTATCTTTTATTTTTTAATCTTGCTAAAATGTATGTAAATAATTTTTATTTATGTATTTATTTTTGGCCATGCTGGGCCTTTGTTGCTATGCCAGCTCTTCTCTAGTTGTGGCAAATGGGGACTACACTCTACACTAGACCTCTCATGGTGATGACTTCTCTTATTGCAGAGCACGGCCTCTAGGGCACAAGGGCTTCAGTAGTCGTGGCTCATGGGCTTAGTTGCTCAGCAGCCTGTGGGATCTTGATCAGGATCGAACCCGTGCCTCCTGCGTTGGCAGGCGGATTCTTTAGCACGGAGCCACTAGAGAAGTGCTTACATTTACTTCTAATTGGAGGATAATCACTTTACAGTGTTGTGTTGGTTTCTGCCACACAGCAGCAACATGAAGTGCTGTGTGCGCTCGCGTGCTCATTCACTTAAGGCCCGTCCCACTCTTTGTGACCCTATAGACTGTAGCCCTCCAGGCCCCTCTGTCCATGGGGCTCTACTGGAGTGGGTTGCCACGTCCTGCTCCAGGGCATCTTCCCGACTCAGGGATTGAACCCAAGTCTCTTATGTCTCCTGCATTGGCAGGTGGGTACTTTACCACTAGCGCCATCTGGGAATATATACATATATTCCCCTCTCTGGAACCTCCCTTTTCATGCCTCTAGGTTAGCACAGAGAACCGTGCAGGGCTCCCTGTACTACACAACAGCTTCCCGCTAGCTATCTGTTTTACACACGGTAGTGTATACTCTCTCAATTTGTCCCACTCTCTCCTTCCTCCACTGTGTCTGGAAGTCCTTTCTCTTTATTTCTCCTGTAAAGTTTTCTTTCATTCCCAGTTTCTATCAACTTGTGATAAGGGTGGTGGACCAGGTATCATACAGCATCCAATCCCCGCAGAAACTAGAACTCTGCACTTCTGTCTCTACACTTCCTGTCACATTGCATGCTGGGATTTATCCCTCATGAGCATATGCATAGAGCAAGGAGTTGAAAGGAGGGAAGCTGAAAAATATCAGAACTCATCCTGTGGCTCAGGACACAGCCGCCATGCATTGGAAGCATAGATACGTTTATTTTGGTGGATTTGCCTTCCCTGAATTCTAGTTTTAGTCGGAAATAGTGCAAAGGATCAGTATTTTCTCTAATTTTGTTCTTCGAGGATACTCTTGTAATCCGGAGAACCGGATTGTGGGATCTATCCCATTGCACATATGGCCAGCCAAATGCCCCTTGGACTTTTTGATTCCCATAGAATGCAGCCCCAGAGGCTGCTTGACTTTAAAAGCTTTCTCTGGCCTAACACATTGGAGAACTGTAGACTACCTTTCCCCTTGGGAAATCTGCAACGGAAATTGATATATTTCCACAAGGAGAGTCCTAGAGCAGAGAAACACAATTAACTGGGTTTATCCAGTCTTTTCTAAACCTATTTGGCCACAAAACTCTTTTTACCTTTGGTTTTCCTATCAAGTTTTGAATTTTTTATGTGTCTCTATGAGTCTGTTCAGGAGAAAGTGAGCTGTGGAGGGCAATTTTGTTTTTGCCCATCCAACAGTCTTTTGATTTCTTCTTTCTCCCCTCTAGCTAATGACTCTGGGGGGTTTTCAATCACAGAACCCTCCTCCTGCCTCTGGCAACCACAAGGTTGCCGGGTCAAATATAAGACACCCATTGTTTATTCAGATAAACAATGAATAACTCTTAGTCCGTGCTTATCTCTCTTTTTACTTGCGGAATCAAGCAGCTCTATACCATTAGGGTGGCTGTGCACCCCCAGGCTGGCCTATCTTGGACCTGCCTTCTTCCAGTTCATAATGCTTGTTCTGGGAGGTGTTATCCCACTCAAACAGGTTAATCAGAGAACATCCTCTATGATTCTTCATTCTGTGCTGGAAGAAAATGGCTTTGTGATCCATGTCACAAAGCTGAAGGAAAGGTTGGTGACTGGGTCAACCATCTCCCCCTCCATGTGGAGAAACGCTACCTGTGGAAGGTAAGGCTGCAGCCACCACCTACAGAGAAACAAGCCAAGAAGGGGAGAGCCTTGGAGTTCTTACGACTTCAGTGACGTCCCTGGATCCACTCTGGATTGCAATTACTCCCTTCTTCGGCTTCCCAGGTACACAAGCCAGTAGAGTTATCTTTTGCTTTGTTACTGTTGGTTTCTTTTCCTTTCCTCAGCTAATTTGAATTGCAACCAATATAGAATATACCTGGCACTTCTTTTCTGCTGTCGCAACCCGATAAATTATTTAACATTTATTTAACATTTTCTATACACCAGGGCTTGTACTAGGTGATTCCCTTTGCCCATCGCCTGGCATTTAGGGCCACTTGACCATGACAATCAGACTCACCAAGCCAGTCCTTTCTCCCAATCCCAGCTTCCCACGCCTGCCTCCCCCTGTGTTGTTAAATTCTGAATTTGACTGGAGTCTTGAAGAATCAGCGTGCTTCAGCACAAAAGCCAGGCAAAAGCATCAGATACAATTTTGCTGCAAACTTGAGAGGGAATGGAAAGGAGGAGAGGTTCCTGTCCACAGTTTGCCTCTTACTTAGAGTCCTTAGCAGCTGAGAAGCTGTTGGACATCAGTTTGAGAGTGAAGTCTTGGGACTAGAGATTCCCGTTAGACCTGGTGTATCACGAGAAATGTGAGGTTGAATCCTCCTCCCTCATTTAATGTAAGGAAGGCAGTCACTGGTGAGAAGAGGCTGCTGGTTCTTTCAAAGACATTCATTTGGATGCCCCTTGATCTTCTAATATTCTGGGACTAATAGCTGCCAAAGACTTCACTTGACGTTGCAAATTTGAAATCCTGGCACACATATTATATTCAAAAATATGTTCAAAAAATAAATAACATGGAAGAAATCGGTTGTTGCTGTTCAGAGGCTGAGATAGCCCCCAAATTTCTTTGACTTCCTCTCTCCTTTGCATGTCAAGTTTATGATCCAGCCCTTAAGAATCACCAGAAATTCTCTGGGCCCCTCCTGTCCTCTCAGCGCTGTGTCTCTGCACACATTGTTCCATCTTACTGGAATAGTTTTCCCATCCTGATTCTTACTGTGAAATCCAGCCCTCTTTGGACACCTGGCTCATTCATGATCTTTTCCTTCCAGTTCATTTTAAGTCCACATGTGATCCTTCACCTGTTTGATTCCAGTTTGTCCTAAATTTACATATGAATATTGAACAGATGACACTGTATTGTAATTATTGGTACATTTCTTCACCTCAGCTCTAGATTGTGAACTCCTTTAGGAATGGAGACTAGGAATCTTTCACCTTCATATACCCAGAGCCTAGCATGGTACCTGGAAAATAGTATTTGAGGATCAATATGCATTTTTTAAAAACAGCAATTTCTAAAATCTCTGTTTTCACTTTGAGGGCCTTTGTTATCCTTTGTGTGTCAGAGAGTAGTAGAAAGCTGTTGCTTTCTGGTATTCTTTCCCCTCTTTCTACTAGCCTTAAATTTTGGTAGATTCTTCGGGTACTGGGAAAGCTGACATGAACCTCTGGGTCATGTGACCTGGCCCAGCCAATAAGCACTATTCATCCCCTTGGCTCTGGTTGTTGGTTCAGAGGTGGGCTTGTGACCTAAGCCAATCCAATCAGAATGAATCTCAGATCTTTGGCAGGAAACCATGTTGTTGTTGTTCAGTTGCCAGGTCATGTCCAACTTTTTACGACCCCATGAACCACAGTACACCAGGCTCCTTCATCCTTCACTATCTGCCAGAGTTTGCTCAAACTCATATCCATTGAGTTGGTGATGCCATCCAATCATCACATTCTCTGTCACCCCCTTCTCCTCCTGCCCTCAATTTTTTAGATAATCAGGATCTTTTCCAGTGAGTCGGCTCATTGAATCAGGTGGCCAAGTATTGGAGCTCCTGTTTCAGCATCAGTCTTTCCAATGGATATTTACAGTTGATTTCCTTTAGGATTGACTGGTTTGATCTCCTTCTGTTCAAGGGACTCTAAAGAGTCTTCTCCAGCACCACGATTCAAAAGTATCCATTCTCCAGCACTCAATCTTCTTTATGGTCCAAGTCTCACATCTGTACATGACTACTGGAAACTCTGGGCTGACACTAACCTCTGGATCATGTGATCTGGCCCAGCTAGTCAGCAGTGTCTATCCCTTTGGCTCTGGTGGTTGGTTCAGGGATAGCCATGTGATCAGATCTCTGGCTGGAAATGCTGGACCACAGAAGCTCTTTTTTTTCCATAATTCTGCCTTGTGTAGATGCTAAGTCTTAGACTCCTGAAGATATTTTGCTACTGTGAGAGAAGCCATCCTGAGGACACAGCTAAGAGAACTGCAGAGAAACCTAGTTGCAAAACTATAAACCTAATGATATTTTTAGTCTCTGGAGCAATCTGAACTCTGGACTTTTCTGCTGTGCAAGTCAGTAAACTGTCTGTCTTGCACATTTTAAAGCCAACATGAGTTTATGTTTTCATTATTTGCAACACAAAGTCCAATATTTAAGTCTTTACTGGTACCCAGAGCCTCTTTCTTCCCTGTGAACTTGTTCCAGTGAGGGCTATTGCTTAAGATTAAGTCAGTCATCCCAATTGGTGTGGCCGACTTTAGCTGAAGATATAGGCTGTGTTTGGAGCTTATGGAAATACCCTCTACCTTTACTATAATCCACCATGTCAGTGTTTATTGAACACTGCTCTGTTCCAAGCACTGGGCCAGATGCTCTGTGACATCCCAATAAGAGCAAAGATCCCATCTGCAAGGTGCTGACAGTCTAGTGAACCTGAAGGCACCCTGAACCATGGTTTAAGAAATACATGCTTTAATTGAAACATGCACTATCATATATAAAGTAGATAGCTGGTGGGAATTTGCTCTATGATGTAGGGAGTTCATACCCAGTGCTCTGTGATAACCTAGAGGGGTGGGATGGGAAAGGGGTTGGGAGGGACATTCACAAGGGAGGGGACATATGTATACCTATGGCTGATTCATGTCAGTGTATAGCAGAAACCAACACAACATTGTAAAGCAATTGTCCTCCAATTAAAAATAAATTAAAAAGAGAAATACATGCTTGCTCTTCCCCCAATTAGCTTTGTGGTCTTGTGCTGATCACCATCCTCCCTTGCACTTGAGCCTCTCATCTATAATGTGAGGGCATTGGTTGATAACTCTCTAAAATCCTCTCCAGCATTAACATGCCACTCTCTAAATACATTTGATGTGTGCTGCTCAAAATAGGGCTTCAGGCTTATTTACCCAGCCAATATTTGTTAAGAGTCTATTATGTTCTAGGTGCTGGAGACACAGCTGTGAACACAACAGACAAAAGCACCTGATCTCTTACAGTTTACACTCTGGTGGGAGAAGCAGATAATAGAGAAACACCTAAGTGAGATACAGTTGTTGTTTAGTCACTCAGTTGTGTCCCACGCTTCGCAACCCCAGGGACTGTAGTCTGCCAGGCTCCACTGTCCATGGGACTCTCCAGGCAAGAATACTGGAGTGGGTTGCCATTTCCTTCTCCAGGGGATCTTCCCCACCCAGGAATCAAACCAGCATCTCCTTCTTGGCAGGCGGATTCTTTACCACTAAGCTACTTTGGAAGCCCAAGATGGAGAGTAGACCCTTGTTATTCGTGGAATAAGTATTTGTGAATTTGCCTACTTGCCAAAATGTCTTTGTAATCCCCAAACCAATACTTAAGACACTTTGATGGTCATTGGGTGACAAGTGGGAAGTGGTGAAAAAGTTGAGTCACTTAATATGCAGTTCCCAACTGAGATCAAACAAGGTGATGCCTTCTCCTAATAGCTCTCTTGTTGTAAACAAACTCCTTGTGGCACAACACTTTTAGTGCCAAGTTTTAAATTTCTGTCTTTTTGTGAGTGATTTTAAATAGCCCAGATATATAGTTCTGAAGTGCTGTCTAATCTTCCTAAGCACAAGAAAGCTGTATGAGCCTTACAGAGAAAATATATGCTTCATTCAGGCATGAATTATAGTGTGTGTTCATTGTGAGTTCAATATTAATGAAACCATTAATGAAACCAATATTAATATTAAATAAGGTGCCTTTAAACAAAACACAAAGAACAAGGTCATAAATTGATGGCTTGACAAAAATGGATGACCAGAGCCTTGCAGGAAACTGAATTTTATGTTACCTCCAGGAGCAAATGGCTCAGTGTTTGCTTATTCACAGTTCACATCAACTTCATGAACCATCACTACCTTCGATAATAAGGAGCAGCTGGATACCATGTGAGTCTGCAGTAAGAGCTGTGGAGGAAAGCAAAGGGTAGAAGCAGGAGGAAGGAGTCCATGTCTTTAAAGAGTGCCAAGAAAGTGTTTTTCAAACAGAAAGAATGGCGAGAGTGAGGACTCTGCAGTGGAAATGTGCTTTACGTGTTCAAGGGGTAGTCTGGTGGCTCGTGTGGCTGGAGAGGATTGAGACCCGAGACAGTGGAGGGAGATGAGGATGAGAAGGTAGCAGAGGCCACACCATGGAGGGCTTCGGGGCTATGACTGCCTTCTGAACCACATGGGATAGCATTGGTGAGTTTTGATGGAGAAGGGATATGATCTGAATTCATATTTTGTATTTTTTTTTTTACTGCCCTGGGTCTTTTTTGTAGCACTTGGGCATCTCTTG
This sequence comes from Antilocapra americana, assembly GCA_007570785.1. Taxonomy (NCBI): domain Eukaryota; kingdom Metazoa; phylum Chordata; class Mammalia; order Artiodactyla; family Antilocapridae; genus Antilocapra; species Antilocapra americana. The sequence continues at coordinate 5,590,119 of ML664186.1, forward strand.
CTGCAGTGCGAGGGTTTAGTATGTGGAATCTTGCTTCCCTGACCAGGGATCGAACCCATGTCCCCTGCATTGGAAGGTGGATTCTTAACCACTGGACCACCAGGGAAGTCTCGGTCAGAGTTCATTTTAATGGGGTCTGTCTGGCTGTGGTATTGAGAACAGACTGAAGCAGGTCAAAGCAGAGGACAGCAGGCCAGCCAGGAGGCAGTTCCAGTGACCTGGGTGAGGGCGGACAGTGGATCTTGAATGATACCCCTGCACAATCTCCATTAGCCTCCTAACAGAGCAAAGGTTGCTGGGAGTCTGAGAAGCTGGCTCTTATTGCAAAAGTCCTTGAACTTGAGCAGTAAATTATCCTCAAAGTTTCATTAGCTCACCTTGGCATGGTTCTCTCCTCGGACTCCCTGTGCCATGGCTCCTCTTGAGAAGAGGCTATAAATAACCTGCGATTCTGCTCTCATCAGGGAAACAGGACCTGGAGTCGCTTTCCGGACACGTTAATAACCACCCTCTCCTCACTCCCAAATTAATCTTGTTATGAGGCTGCCTTGCCCTGGGTATCTTCTAATCATCATTTAACCCCAGGACTCAGCCATCCTACAGCACCAGGCCGTGTCTCTTCTTAGTGGCCTCAAAGGAGCACTAGGTCCATTGAAGTTCCAGCCAAGTATCTTTTCCAGACAAATCCATTGCATTGCAATAGAGAAAGTGTGGTTTTGGTCTAATTAACTGAATTCTTCTTTATAGCTGCTCTGTGATAACCTGTCCAGAGGAGCCTGAAGGGCTACAGTCCATGGGGTTGCAAAAGAGCCCAGCACCACTTAGGTGCTAAACAACAACAATGATAGCCCATACTTTGGGGCAAACTTGGGGCACAATTAAAGATTCAAGAAGAAGGCAAGAGATTTGAATTCAACTTTTGTTAACTTGGGCTTCTCTGGTGGCTTTGATGGTAAAGAATCAGCCTGCAGTGCAGGAGATCCAGGTTCAATCCCTGGGTCAGGAAGATTCCCTGGAGAATGGAATGGCTACCCATTCTCTTCTTGCCTAGAGAATTGCATGAACATAGGAGCCTGGCGGGCTGCAGTCCATTGAGTCAAAGAGTTGCACATGACTGAATGACTAACACTTTATTAATTCTTTAAGGCCAATAGATGGGAGGAAGGAAAAGGGAACTGACATTTGTTGAGGGTGTCCTCTGTGCATTCATTTATTCCTTTGTTCAATAATTATGAACACCTGCTATGCACTAGTCATCATTCTAGGGGCTGGGGATAGAGCAGAGAACCAAGACACATGTTAATCAGTGAAGTGGGAAGCAGAACAAGATGATGCACTGATTCAGAGCATGAACTGGAGCTGGACTGTGTCCCCACCTGAACTCTGTTTGTGTGACCTCATGTGACTTCATCTCTACCCCATATCTCACTTGCATCATCTGTAAAACAGGAGATAATAAAAATACCTGGATCACAGCTCATTAAATTAAGTGAATTCATGTTCAGTGTATTTAGTATCAGTCTGACTGAGTGTGCTTGGTAAGTGATGTGAGAGTACATGAGTCCTGAAGGAGGAGTTTAGGGAAATCTGAGAGTGGAAACCAGGCCAGCCTCATCTCAGAAGACTCTGTGTTCAGAGCTTTGCTAAGTTCATCTTCATCTCCACACAATCTCAAGAAGTCAGCCATCCTTCATCTTTGTCACAAATGGGGACCCCGAGAACCAGGACTAGGAAGCTGTCTGCCACTGAGCCCACAGCATCTGTGTGGCAAGGTGGAATCGAGCCTGTGTATGCTTGATTCCAGAGTCCTTCCCCAGGCTGAACTTCACTGTGGGCAGAGAGTTGAGAGTTGTTCAGTCACTCGATTGTGCCCGACTCTTTGCAACCCCATAGCTGTCCTTCTCCATCTCCTGGAGTTTGCTCAAACTCATGTCCATTGAGTTGGTGATGCCATCCAACTGTCTTGTGCTCTGTTGCCCCCTTCTTCTCCTGCCTTCAATCTTTCCCAGCATCAGGGTCTTTTCCAATGAGTATGCTCTTCGCATTAGGTGGACAAAGATTGGAGCTTCAGGATCAGTCCTTCCAATGAATATGCAGGGTTGATTTTCTTTAGGATTGACTGCTCTGATCTCCTTACTGTCCAAGGAACTCTCAAGAGTCTTCTCCAATACCAAAATTTGAAAACATCAGTTCTTCAATGCTCAGCCTTCTTTATGGTCCAACTCTCACATCCATACATGACTACTGGGAAAACCATAGCTTTGACTCGACAGACCTTTGTCATAGCTTTTCTTCCAAGGAGCAAGCATCTTTTAATTTCATGGCTCCAGTCACCATCTGCAGTGATTTTGGAGCCCAAGAAAATAAAATCTGTCACTGTTTCCATTGTTTCCCCATCTATTGGCCATGAAGTGATGGTGGAGAGTTATTTTACCCCTAAAAACAAGACACCCGGCCCCTTCCCTCCAGCTGAATAACATCGGGGACTAGGGTCTCTGGGAACCCAGAGGACATAGATTAGTCCAGCACTCCTTTTGTACTACATCACAACAGATGGCCACAGTGTATTCTCTTTAACTTCCCTGAGAGGGGAAACTCACTACCTCCCCAAACATCTCAGTCAGAGACATCCTGGTTTGCCTGAGACACTCATTGTAAGAAATGGTGAATTCTCCCTCTTGCTCATTTTTAAACAGTTGAATTTCTTGTACATTCTAAAATGCTTTTTTTCACACAGTTAACGTGTGCCTTTCCCACTCCAACCACCCATCATTTGAAGGAGATACCAAATTTTCCTGGGTTTAGAAGGAAAAAAACCTTATTTTCCCCCAGAAATTTTTAGATGGATTTTGAATATGGTAACACCATCTTTGTTCACCATAAAAGAGGGCTCCATCTGAGTGACAGGACTAATGTTCTCTAAGCCCAGATTAGAATTGGGAGAGATTGAAGGCAGGAGGAGAAGGGGATGACAGAGGATGAGATGGTTGGGTGGCATCGATTCAATGGACAGGTTTGAATGCGCTATTCAATGAGTTTGAGCAACCTCTAGGAGATGGTAAAGGCCAGGGGAGCCTGGCATGCTGCACTCCATGGGGTTGCAAAGAGTCGGACACGACTGAGTGACTGAGCAACAGCAACAAAGCTCAGATTAGGCTCTAGGGTTGATGACACAAATTTTGTGTGGGTAGAATATTCTAGAGGCATTTAATTTTATTATGACCAAGAACTATGCTAACAGCATATAGAATTGTTTGTTAATTTAATCCTCACAGCAACCCTATGAGATTTTTATTACCCTGTTCAATAGATGTGGAAACCAAGGTTCAGAGAACTCAGTAACTGTCTGATGACATGTTGTAAATGGTCAAGTCACTTCTTGAACAAATGTCACCTGACCCCATGGCCCACTTTCTTAACCACAGATCACAGCCTGCCTGGTTCATGAAAGTTCTAATGATGTCACAGAAAGTATCATGTATGCTTGAAATCACTACATGGCTTCAAGGCTAACAGTTTGTCTCTGTGCTGGGTGGTATTCTTGGAATACAGTAAGTGCTCAGTGAACAACAAATGAATGAGTGAGTGGGTGAATTTAAGACTTCATGTGTAGGATTGGTACAGTCTCTGCATGGTCTTTTAAAGGCTTTGTTGTTGTTCAGTCGTTGAGTCCTGCCTGACTCTTGTGACCCCGTGGACTATAGCCTGTCAAATTCTCTGTCCATGGGACTCCCCAGTCAAGAGTCCTGGAGTGGGTTGCCGTTATCTTCTCCAGTGGGTCTTCCCGACCAAGCGACTGAACCCATTCTCCTGCATTGGCAGTCGGATTCTTTACCACTGAGCCAAGGGAACCCTAACTTGCTTTAACGTAATCCATTTTCCTTCTTTGACAGCCAAAGTTAATATTGAATAGTCAAAGTCTAATTTTGTTTTGAATTGGAGTTTTGGAAGCATCCTAGTAACAGTAGCATTGACTTTGGGGAATTGGAAGCAATTTTTGGACCCCAGAAACTTGCAATCTCTCCTTCCTTGCAAGGGCGGCTTAACCTTGGTAATTCTCATCTTCTTTTTGGTCAACACTGGAGTATTAAGAAAACAAACTCGAAAGCTCCAGTGTCAAAGAAGCATTATGACTATTTGTTTTTTCATGAATTTATTGAATATAGGATGCTCTTTTTAAAATATTCATTTATGGCTGCATCAAGTCTTAGTTGTGGCAGGCAGGATCTCAGTTGCAGCATGCGGGATCTTCTATCACAGCTTGAGGGCCTCTCTTCAGTTGCAGCACGTGGGCTCCAGAGCGTGTGGGCTTAGTTGCTCCTCAGTACGTGGGATCTTAGTTTCCCAACCAAGGGTCAAACCCATGTCCCCTGCTTTGGAAGATGTATACTTAACCACTGAACCTCCAGGGAAGTCTCTATGCATAAGATGCTTGAAGGAGCGCATGAACTGTGGATCATTTGCATACTCATGTAACCCATTCATGTATTCATTAGTCTAGTTATGGAATGAAATGAAAGGGATAGCATTAATTTTGATACAAACAACTGGAGAGTATCTGTCACTTCATGCTCCAGACTAACATCTCTCTAGGGGCTGGGGATTCAGAGGTGGGAGGTCTGGGGGAAGGTGTGGCTGGAATTTGGAAGTGTCTGCTCATAGTAAGCAATGTCCCCGGGGATCACATCAAGGAGCCATGATAAAGCCAAAAATACAAGCTCTTTAATGGCTGCGTTCACAAGTTATCAATCACATTCAAAGAGTTTGTTTGAAATAGTTGTACTATGAGCTGTAGAAGTCCCCAAAAGCAAGCTTCCAGAAGTTGGAGAGACACGGTGTCCTTTTTTTTTTTAATTTGTTTTGTTTGCTTAGAGTTTTTTAGGGCAATAGAAAGTTGCATTTATTTTATTTCATTGAGGTTGCTGGCTAACTTTATTTTTAATTGGTTTTGGTTGGTTTACAATGTAGCATTATTTTCTGCTGTACAGAAAAGTGGATCAGCCACTCATATACATATATCCCCCCTTCCCTGGATTTCCTTCTCCTTTAGGTCCCCACAGAGCACTGAGTGGAGTTCCCTGTCCTGTACAGTAGGTTCTCCATAGTTATCTACTTTATACATCGTAGTGTATTTATGCCAATCCCAACCTTCTGATTCACTCCGCTCCCCCACCCACTTTGGTATCCATATGTAGGGACACAGTGTTTTGAAGTGAGGGGTCTTAGAGTCTCAGCTCCAACTATTTCTTAGTTGTGTGAATTCCTTGTCAGTGAGGAGGTCAGTCTGTGTGAAATCTCAGTGGGGCAAAGTGATTTAATAAAAATAATTAGTTTTTAAAGAAATCGATCAAACTGGGATTCAAATCTTGCATCTACCACTTACCAGCTGTGAGTCCTTAGGCCACCTCTTGACCTTCCCAAGGCTGTTTACTTGTCTGTTAAACAGCAATGAGTATATCTAACTCTTAAGGATTGTTTGAGGAATAACACAGAGTGGGTATAAATTTTCTGGCATGGGCATGATTTTCAATGTCAAATGTCATTCTCTTCCTGTGTTCCTTCAGGGTGCTCCCAATACCTAAGTATAAGCTCTATTTTCAGCTAATACTAATTGTATATCAGAAATCTGATGCTTGAGGTTAATGGAAAATCCAACTCAAGTCGCCTTGAACATCAGAACGGACTTATTGACTAGGACTGATGAGCATCCCAGAGGAAGATCTGCCCTCAAGCAGGCTTTGATGCATCTTACACAGGTATTCTCTATTTCTTCTCTCCAAATTATTCTTTTCTGCCTCATTGTAAGATTGACTCTCCTTATGATGCAAAGTGGCTGCCAGGAGCTTGCAAGAGCCCAATTCTTCCTCATCACTTAGCAGTAGGAACTAAGTATGCCTTTCCTCGCAGCCAGCTCACATAGAGGAGAAATGTTTTCTCTTCCAACAAGTGTATCTGTTATCTCATTGGCTCAAAATGTATCAGATACACTGAACCAATCAGAGTGGCTTCCTGGAGGGTGTGGACTGTTTTAAGCCAATCAAGGCACATCCCTGGAGTGAGGGTGGGTCTGTGTGTGTAAGAGGGGAGTGATACCCAGTCAAAAATTACAGTTTTAGTACCAAGAGGAAAGGGTAGTGAATGTAAGTTGCTTTTTTTACTGTTTAGTGTCCTTCAGAATAGAATAAGGGAGTTTACCTAGAAGCCTCTAAGTTGTGGTCTTACACCATTTTAGAGGACCTCACAGGATGCTAGATTTTAATAAGTTGCTGTTTTTCATCTTTAACAGTCCTGACTCATATATTTTCTGTCACAAAGACAGGAAGACCATCATCTAGATTGGACTCCATCCCAGCTGGAATATTTTACATAGCCCCTATAAGAGTGGAAAATATACTTGGTTGCAGGGGAGTTACTTGGTAGTAACTAAAGCCCAGTGGTACAATTTGGTGCTGATTCAGAAGGGAATGATGCTTAAGGCTTATCAATGATGCCACAAGGGATTAGCTTTATAATTCAGTTACACAACTTAGTGTTTTGTAAATTGTGACTCCAGTACTCCAAATCACTATGCTAGCTCACAAGGCAGGAAATGTTCAAATAAAACACTGTGTTTTGGGCATATATATATAATCTAGAAAAATGGTATTCATGAACCTATTCGCAGGGCAGAAATAGAGACATAGACATAGAGAACAGACTTGTAGACACAGTGGGGGAAGGAGAGAGTGGGATGAATCGAGAGAGCATCGTTGACATGCATACACTACCGTGTGTATTATATATAGCTAGTGGGAAGCTGCTGTGTAGCACAGGGAGCTCAGCTCAATCCTCGTGATGACCTAGAGGGGTTGGGATGGGGAGTGAGAGAGAGGTTCAAGGGGGAGGGGATATGTGTGTACATGTAGCTGGTCCACTTGGTTGTATAGAGGAAACTAACACAGCAGTGTAAAGAAATTATGCGTGCATGCATGCCAAGTTTCTTCAGGTGTGTCTGACTCTTTGTGACTCTATGGACTATAGCCTGCCCGGCTCCTCTGTCCATGGGATTCTCCAGGCAAGGATACTGGAGTGGGTTGCCACGTTCTCCTCCAGGGGATCTTCCTGACCCAGGGATCAAACCCACATCTCTTATGTCTTCTGCATTGGCAGGTGGGTTCTTTACCATTAGTGCCACCTGGGAAGCCCCCAAAGCAATTATACTCCAATTAAAACTAAAAAGCCCATGTTGTGGTCTTCATGAGATTCAACCTAATCTTTCCTATCTGCTAGGACAGTGGTACTTTAGACCTGCTGAGTGCCAAGACTGCCAGGCATATGGCACAAGTTGGAGACCCACAGTTTGCTAGCTGGACCTCTGTTTTCTCACCCATACAATGGAAAAGTTTTTGATTTCTACTGCAAAGAGTTGTGGTGAATCTATATAAAGTCAACAGTGCCAGGCACAGTGAGTGCCTGAGTTGTTCTTATTTGAAGTAAGGATAGCAGGGATATTGGCTATGATCAGTTATAATATATACATTGTGTGATTCAGCGTCCTCACCTATAGAATGGGGATATTGATATCTTATAGGATTATTGGGGAGATAAATGAATTAAAATACATCATTCAGTGCCTCACACACAGTAGGCATTCAGGAAGGATGTAGTCCAGTGGTTTTCACCCAAGAATGATCTTGTGCCCCACAGAACAGTTGGTAGCACCTGAGGCACTTTTGACGTTCACAGATGATGGCAGCATCCAGTGTGCAGAGGCCAGGGAATGCAGCTAAACATCCACAGGGCACATGACAGACTCCCCGCAGCAAACGCTCTCTGGCTCAACATATCAATACTGCCCAAGGTTGAGAACCTCTGCTATAGTCAAAAGCCTGAACGAGGTCATCTCTTGTTCTTTTGGTGGCTTTTGTGACTTCTGCTTCCCATGGAAATTTGTTCCCAGGGGACAGAGGCCAACTATCAAAAAAGATCCAGATTGGCCTTGTGAAGTGAGCTTTGGTTATGCTTCTTTAAAAAGTATGTTTTAAAATAAAGCTTTTGTTAAAAACAAAAAACCCGCATTATTCTAAAACACCCCAGGTTAACCACCTCCTGGGTCTATCTTTCCAAATTCAACCTGGGTTCACAGAGCAGCCTCATCAGTTGTAACCTTGAGCAAGTTATTACCTCTCTTAGCCTCACTTTACTTAACTGCAAAATGGGAATAATAATGTCAGTGCATGTGCCCTTCAGGGTTGTTGCTGAGAGCCTGTGAGTTAAGGTAGCAGAAGCAATGAGCACAAAGTGAGGCACCTTGTGAATATGTGAGATTGCAGTTGGGGTCTTGGTGATTACTTCCTTTTTAAAAAAAAAATTTTTATTTATTTGGCTGCACCGGATGTTAGATGTGGCACACAGCATCTTCAGTCTTTGTTATGGCATGCGGGGTTTTAGTTGTGGCTTGTGGGATCTAGTTCTCTGACCGGGGATTGAACCCAGGCCCTTGCCTTGGGAGCCCAGCATCCTAGCCAGTGGACCACCAGGGAAGCCCCTGCTCCTTGTGAACTCTTACATGGCATCACGGCCTCTGCCTTTCCCTTCTTTTGTTGAAGCTTCACAATAAAAAGAGAACATAGATGTGAAATCGTTTTTCTCCCTAAATTCAAATGGAGTCATAAGCATAAGGCTGTTGTTAATAGTAATCTGAAGGATGATGAGGACTATCCTGGGAGACTCCCTTTGGTGAGGATTTCATGAATTTCCAGGGCAGAGATCCGGCTTCCCCGCAGAGCCTAACCTCCGCATCTTCCTTGTCTTGGCAGAGATGAACGCCAAATCTATGCTTCCCCAGGAGCCTGCATCTTATTTTCTTACTGCTTCCCTGATTTCACTGCAATTGATTTTCCATTTCATATCGAGGTGGGGAAATACAAAAAGCAGAAGCAAAACCGCATCCTCAATCCTTTACCAATTGTATTTCTTTTCACCTGATCGTTTAGAAAAACCGTGTGAAGCCCCCAGGTGCATGCGTGCACACACAGCAATTGTGGGTCTGCCTTCCGGAGCTGGAGGAGTAATCACATGCTTCTGATTACTTGTGTTACTGTTGTTTTGTCACTAAGTCGTGTCTGACTCTTTGCGACCCCATGGACCATAGCCTGCCAGGCTCCTCTGTCCATGGAATTCTTCAGGAAAGAATACCGGGAGTGGGTTGCCACTTCCTTCTCTGGGGGATCTTTCCAACCCAGGGATCAAACCTGCATCTCCTGCGTTGCTGGTGGTTCTTTACCGCTGAGCCACCTGGGAAGCCCAAGTACTTCAGCGCTTGCCTGTGTGTGCACTCACCGTTGCATATGTGTCAGTGTGTGTGTCTTGTCTGCCTGTGTCATTATATTTGTGTCTGAGAATTTGTATCTAAGACTGTACATGTCCCTGCATGCTTGTGCTGTGTGTGCATGTTTGAGTGTGAGAGTTCTCTGTTGCAAACCCCCGTCTGTTTTGTGTTTGTGTTTGTAGGTGCATACGTGGATGTTTTATTGTTATGGCTTCAGGTGCAGGAAAATAGTCCTACCTGTAGAGACACAAGCGGACGAGTGTTTGTGCATGTGTATTTTCGTGAATATGATCGACAACTATGCACCTGATACATTGGTGTGTGTTTATAGGTGTGTGTGTGTGTGCGTGTGTGCGCGCGCGTGTATGCACATGTGAAAGAGAGAAAAGGAACAAAGATCTTCAGTGGATTTTTATCTTTGTGGACATCACCACTTGGACCGCATATTTTCCCCGTTTAATCATCTCAGGGAAGAAACAGCGACCCTGTAAATGCAGGGGGAAAAGTTACCAGCCAGTTAGTTTTCCCTCCCTTTTCACAGTGGCTGCTTATAGGTATATTTTATAGCACAGTGAACTCTACCTAGTGCTCTGCGGTGCCAAAGAGGGGTTATTTGTATATGTGTGACTGATTCACTTTGCTGTACAATAGAGACTAACACAACTAAAACAAATAGACTTCATATAAAAGAGTGTATTAAAATGTAGGGGGAAAGTTACTCTTTTTTATAGGAGTATAATTGACTTACAATATTATATAGATTTCAGGTGTACAGCACAGTGCTTAGTTATACATATCTGTGAAAGTGAAAGTCACCCAGTTGTGTCCAACTCTTTGCGACCCATACAGTCCATGGAATTCTCCAGGCCAGAATACTGGAGTGGGTAGCCTTTCCTTTCTCCAGGGGATCTTTCCAACCCAAGGATCGAGCCCAGGTCTCCCACATTGCAGGCAGATTCTTTACCAGCTGAGCCACAAGGGAAGCCCAAGAATCCTGGAGTGGGTAGCCTAGCCCTTCTCCAGGGGATCTTTCTGACCCAGGAATCAAACCAGGGTCTCCTGCATTGCAGGTGGATTCTTTACCAACTGAGCTGTGAGGGAAGCATATGGATGCTCTTAGATTCTTTTTTTTTTCCCCCGTGCCCCTCATCCCTCCCACCACCCCCCTCCCACACCCTCCACCCTCTTAGATTCTTTTCCCATATAGGTCATTACAAAGTATTGAGTAGAGTTCCCTGTACTGTATAGTAGACTCATATTATTAATAGTTATCTATTTCATATATAGTAGTGTATATATGTCAATCCCAACCATTTTAAAGGTTGAAAAATATGAGAATATGACAATATGTCACTAGCATTAAAAATTTCTGATTAAGGAGAGGAAGCCATTTCTCAAAGCTTCACTGTGTATCTGATATTTCCAGAAGGCCTGGAGGCAGAAGGGCTAGACTCCCATCCAGCAATCTTGCCTCATTTACCTTCTGACAAAGCGCCCGTCTGAGGGAACATACTGAGAATCCCTGGCTTAGCTCTGTGTTTGCAGACCCATGTTTGAGAGTTGCCGCTTCAATGGTTTTCAAAATGATGAGGATGTTTGGCCAGTGCTAAAATGGGAAGTCTGGATCTTAGGTCTATGATTTCAGAAAGTTCAAATTCTGTGTAGACTTGAGCTGGCGAGACACGTACACATTATCTAGTTTAAGTGTCCTGTTCCAGGGCTGAGGAAACTGAGACCCAAGGTAGGAGAGTTTGTTTCTAGGGGCTGGAGAGATAGCAGTGATCATGATAAGTGAGGTCCTCATGAAGATGAAAACCTAGCAAGAGATTGGGGCCCCTCACCCCTGCTCACTCAGCTCCAAGCATGTAGCTTTCTTTCTGTTCCTCTAAGCTCATCCCTGTCCCTGGGCCTTTGCACTTGCTGTTCCCTCTTTGGGGAATATTCTAGACTTCACACTCTTTGTCATTCATCTCTCAGCTCCATATACTCTGTCTAAAATCCTCCCCACCCAGGATTGTCTTCATGGTCCTTCCCATAAATAAAATGCTTCCACATGTATGAGTATGTTACCATGTTTGTCTTTTGTTTTCCCCAACTAGAATGTGAGCTCTAAAATGACCAGAATCATTTCTGACTGGTCCACTGGCCTATCCCAATTGCCTTGCACATAGTAGGCACTCCCATAAGTGTTTGATGAATGAATGAATGACTTAAAGGAATAAATGTAGAATTTCCCAAGTCAGAAGAAGTGTTATGAAGAAACTTAAGCAGTGTGATGGTCTCTTGGAGGCATTTGAGGTAAGAGCTTGGTGATGAAGTATGAGCCCTGAGGAGAGAAGGGAAGGACGTTGGCCTGGGGCTGGCAGGAGCCCTGTGGATGCCAGCGTGGCTGTGGCAGGGCAGGAAAGTGGGGAGTCACCTGGGGGAGCCACAAACACGATCTGATGATGTTGGGCAGGGACTGGCTAACTCTTCCAATAAAAAGCCATGTGGTAAACAGTTCAGGGTTTCACGCTCTATGGTTTCTGTCACAGTGGCTCCATTCTGCCACTTACAGAAAAAGCAGCCACAGTCAATACAAAAATGAATGGGTGTGATTGTTTTCCCCCCCAAAACTGTTGACACATATAAATGTTAGGCTGACTTTGTTTGTCCCAAGGGCCCCAGTTTGCAGACCTCTGATGTTGGGAACCCTAGGCTATGGGAAAGGATTTGTGTTTCATCTTCAAGGCATCAGGAAATCTTATGACTGGTGCCTTTGGAAACCATGTTTCTAAGGAGAATGGAATGGAAAGGCAGGAGAAAACACAAGCATGCTTCATTTCTGTTTGGGCTCTGAGGAAGTGGGAAGGCTGCTGTGCTGTACTCAGGAGCGTCTGACTCTCTGCGGCCCCACAGACTATAGCACCCCCAGACTCCTCTGCCCATGGGATTTACCAGGCAAGAGTATTGGAGTGGGTTGCCATTTCCTTCTCCAGGGGATCTCCCTGACCCAGAGATCAAACCTGCATCTCTTGTGTTTCCTGCTTGGCAGATGGATTCTTGACCAGTCCCTACTTCCAATCACTAGTGGTTTAATTAGATGGTCATTGAGCTCTTAACAACCTTGTGGAGATGCTATTTGTTCCTGAACACCCAAACTGGAAACTACCCAAATGTCCATCCACAGAGCATGCATAAACTGTGATACATCCATACAATGGGATGCTCCTCAGCAATAAAAAGAATCAGTTACTATATGCAACAACATAAATGAATCTCAAAAGCTTTATGCTGACAGAAGACAGACAGAAGAGAGTCCGTACAATATGCTCTCATTCACAGAAAATTTAGATAAAGCAAAGCTAAACTATTAATGATGAAACAAAAAGTGATTGCTTTTGTCAACCACTCTTCCAATGGCATTCAGCAGGAGAGATACTGACTCCAAACAGTTATGAAGGAATTTTCTGGGGGTGATGGATATATTCTATAGGTTGAATGTAATGATGGTTACTCTGATGTATGTATCCAAACTCATCAAACTTTATTTAAATGATTGCCTATTACTGCCTATAAATTATAACTTCAAAAAGTTGATTAGAAATAATTTTTAAAGTAGTGAAGGCAATCCCACTCCTGGGCCTATATCAAAAAAAAGAAAAGTATAGTTCAAAAAGATACATGTAGCACAGCGTTCATTGCAGCACTATTTAGAGTAGCCAGAACATAGAAGCAATCTAAATGTGAAAGAATGGATAAAGAGGATGTGGTGTAAATATACAATGGAATGTTAGTCAGCTCGTAAAAAGAACAAAATATGCCATTTGCAATGACACAGATGGACCTAGAGACTGCCGTACTGAATGAAGTCAGATGGAAAAAGACAAATATTATATGATTCACTTTGCTGTGCATAGAAACTAACACAACATTGTCAATCAACTATGATCCAACAAATATTAATTAAAAAATGGAAATAGTGAAGGAACAATGAAGGAACATTGAATGTCCTCTACAAGGAACTTAAAGTGTGTGTGTGTGTGTACATATCTGTTTATATATATCTGGACACTGAGTTGATGAAAAGATGTAAGCATTGAGTTAAAGGTTAGACTAAAATCCCTTAAACATCCATTCAGCTCTATTATTATATGATACTCCAAACTCGACAGGTTAAATTGGTTGCTGGGCATTATCCCCCATGGGTCATCTCTCCTGATTGCCAAGGTAATGTCAGAGACCCTCAGAGAGCATTAGAGCTCTAGAGCCAGCTCCCTCAGTGGTCAGCTTCCAACTGTCAAAGTTCGGGCTTGGCAATTAACTCATTGAAGCCAGTTGCTTTCTCAGAATGAATCAACAGCTTTTTCTTATCATTCCTGTACACATTTTATATCCAACAGCGTCTTTTTTTTAATCCCCAAAAGATTGTGGTATTAAAGTTTTGTGTGAAGCTGTGATTGCCATCCTTGGAACTGAAGATGCAATCAAGGGGACAGAATTGATGCCTTATAATTCAATGAATGGATGTGCTTCTGTGGTAATTTCTTCAGTAATTACTTGTGTAAACTGTGTGTTTCTGTAATTGAAACTCGAGAGTGTGGGGTAATTTATCAAAATCTATAATTTATTACAGCTTTTCCATTTTGTCTCTTGGTTTCTCTGCTTGTCCTCATTAGACTGTTGTCCTCTCACCACCCCTCCAGTCCATCATAACTGTTTAGGCAAGTAGGCTAAAAATGTACTGGTGGGAATTTGGGAAAAAATGTTCTGATGAACTTGGATGGAAGTTTAAAATGCATTTTCTAAAGAATACAGTTGTTATTGTCATTTGCAACATGTATTTTCCGACAAATTGTAAAAGATTATTTATGAAATGGTTTCAAAGAGATTGTCTACTTCAAAAGTCTAGATAATAACACAGGTTTTCTCTTGTGATCAGTAAGTATTCTGAGTGTGTCTCATGTTTGTTCACAAAAGTCTAGAGAGGAAGGTAGGGGCTGGGAGTTAGGTTCTGCTAGCAGAGGACACTGAATCACAGAGACTTCTGAGAGCAAAGCTGTGTCTCCTGACTTAAGGAAATTTCATAGGGCAGTGTGAGAGGGAAACTGTTAGAATCCCGTTCCAAGCCCATGAGAAAGCCATCCTAACAAACATCCAGGAGCTGTCCATGATGCTTACCCACTTCTTTCCAGTAGATAACAAACAGATAGGGACTTCCCAGGTGGTGGAGTGGTAAAGAATTCACCTGCCAATGCAGCAGATGCAAGAAATTCACATTTACTCTCTGGGTCAGGAAGATCCCCTGGGAAAGGAAATGGCGTCCTGTTTCAGTATCCTTGCCTGCGAAATTCCATGGGCAGAGGAGACTGGTGAGATACAGTCCATGGGGTCTCAAAGAGTGGGACACGACTGAGCACACACAGATAACAGGTATCAGGCAAAGTATTGTGTGAGATACAGTCCATGGGGTCTCAAAGAGTCGACACGACTGAGCACACACAGATAACAGGTATCAGGCAAAGTATTGTGTGTTGTGTGAAGGACCCTAAAGTCAAAGACAATTGAGAGAAACTTCTATAATCTAACATCTGTTTAAAGCAAACTTTAGTTGTTTCATCACTAGAATGAAGCACAGAAAAGAAGAAAAATAGTAGAAAACAACATTTGCTCTCCCACCAGCAGTATCTACCGTTAGTATTTTGACATGGTTTTCTCTAGTATGTTTTTCTGTGCATGGTTTCTGTGTTACTTGATACTGTTTCACATTGCTTGTGCATATTCTCCATGGTGCTCAAGACAATCAAAAATACAGTTTAAAGCTTTTTGTTATGATTTTTGAGGTGTAGTTTACACATAGTAAAGTCTGTGTGAAAGTGAAAGCTCCTGCTGCTCAGTCACTTCAGTCGTGTCCGACTCTGTGCGACCCCAGAGACGGCAGCCCACCAAGCTCCGCTGTCCCTAGGATTCTCCAGGCAAAAACACTGGAGTGGGCTGCCATTTTCTTCTCCAATGCATGAAAGTGAAAAGTGAAAGTGAAGTCGCTCAGTTGTGTCCGACTCTTCGCGACCCCGTGGACTGCAGCCTACCAGGGAAAGTGAAAGAGGAGAGTGAAAAAGCTGGCTTAAAACTCAACATTCATGGAATCGGGAGGGAGGTGGGAGGGGGGTTATGGAAGGGGAACACATGTATACTCATGGCAGATTCATGTCAATGCATGGCAAAACCAACACAATAATGTAAAGAAAAAAGTCTTTCCTGAATTTGTTACAATATATAAAAAACCAAGATCATGGCATCTGAGCCCATCATTCTTGGCAAATAGATAGGGCAAACAATGGAAACAGTGACAGATTTTATTTTCTTGGGCTCCAAAACTACTGCAGATGGTGACTACAGCCATGAAATTAAAAGACAGTTGCTCTTTGGAAGAAAAGCTATGACCAACCTAGACAGCATATGAAAAAACAGAGACAAAGGTTCATCTAGTCAAAGCTATGGTTTTTCCAGTAGTCATGTATGCATATGAGAGTTGGACCATAAAGAAAGCTGAGCACTGAAGAATTGATGCTTTTGAACTGGGGTATTGGAGAAGACTCTTGAGAGTCCCTTGGACTGCAAGGAGATAAAATCAATCACTTATAAAGGAAATCAGTCTTGAATACCCATTGGAAGGACTGATGTTGAAGCTGAGACTCCAATATTTTGGCCACCTGATAGGAAGAACTGACTCACTGGAAAGACCCCGATGCTGGGAAAGATTGAAGGCATGAGGAGAAGGGGATGACAGAGGATAGATGGTTAGATGGCATCCCTGAATCAGTGCACATGAGTTTGAGTAAGGTCCAGGTGTTGGTGATGGACAGGGAAGCCTGGTGTGCTGCAGTCCTTGGGGTTGCAAACAGTTAGAAATGACTGAGCAACTGAGCTGAGCTGAATGTACAGTTCTCTGAATTTTGACACTTGTGTAGAAACCCCTATAATCAAGATGTTGAACAACCCTGTTGTCACCAACAATTTCCTCATAAACCTTTTAAATCATCCTCTCTCCCCACTTCTAGACACTGGTAATCACTGATTTCTTTTTCTGTCCTTCTAGAAAAATATTATCTTTATAACATAATGTTACAATAAGGTATATCATAATCTCTTAATTTTGTCTCTGTACAATATTTAGTTTATTATATTTTCCTCCCATTATAAATAATATTGCAATGAATATTTTTGTGCATATAGCTTTTCAAGAGTCTTAAGTAATTACAATACTGTGGAATTCCAGGAATGAGGTTGATGCATTAGAGATGAGGAAAATTTTAAAGCTTGACTCTGGGAGCAGACACCAAATTAACACACTTGATAATGAAAATCCAAGGAACAATTTATAAAAACCTCATAGTAGAAGGGAGAGAATCAGGAATGTGCCAAAGCGCTGGAAACCAGTACTTCCAATCATGCTACAGTTCTGTTTAGTCTTCATTAATTTTGATATTTCCAAACTGTGGTACTAGAGAAGACTATTGAGAATCTCTTGGATGGCAAGGAGATCAAACCAGTCATTCCTAAAGGAAATCATCTCTGAATTGGAAAGACTGTTGTTGAGGCTGTAGCTCTAATACTTTTGCCACCTGATATGAAGACCCGACTCATTGGGAAAGATCCCAATGCTGGAAAAGATTGAAGGTCAAAGGAGAAGAGGGTGGCAGAGGATGAGATGGGTTTAGATAGCATCACCAACTCAATGGACATGAATTTGAACAGACTCTGGTAGATAGTGAAGGACAGAGGAGCCTGGCGTGCTGCAGTTCAAGGGGCCTCAAAGAGCTGGACATGACTTAGTGACTGAACAGCAGCAACGATTTCTTAATGACCTCAGACATCAACATCTTAGCTTGACATTCAAGGTCTTTTATCATCTGTCCTATGTCTATCCACACCACCCCTGCCCCCCATCATGATTTATATGCATATCTATGGTATACTGTATATGCATCACTACTTTTGCTCCTGTGCTTCCTAGGTGGTGCAGTGGTAAAGAATCTGCCTGCCAATGCAGGAAATGTAAGAGACACAGGTTTGATACCTGGGTTGGGAGGATCTCCTTGGATAAGAAATGGCAACCTGCTCCAGTATTCTTACCTGAAAAATGCCATGGACAGAGGATCCTGGCATGCTACAATTCATGTTGTCACAAAGAGTCTCAACTAAACACACACTTGTGCTCTTAAATGTGCCACCTTCTCCTATCGTTCCTGTCTTTCGACATATTTGCCCCTCCCCACTTTCTGAAAAATCTCCTGCGCCCTCCACTGTCCCCTTCTTTTTTAGCCTTCTCAATCAACCATCTCTTAGTGCTAGTCCCCTTTGCTTTGTGCTCCCACAGTTCCTTCTGCTGAGCTCTGTGTTAGGACTCATTCATGTATACCCTCAACAATTACATATTGAGAGTCTACAATATGCCCTCAATTGAGGGCCCTGTGGACATGGCAGTGAATGAGAGACACAATATCCCTGTCAAATGGAAAACAACATTCTTAGCGCCAAAGAGATGATATTGAAGCAGAGACATGAATAATAAAAAGAAGGAGTTGTAGGGATAGATAGGTGAAAAGTGCTTTATGTGCATGCACGCTAAGTTGCTTCAGTCGTATCTGACTCTTTGTGACCCTATGGACTGTAGCCCACCAGGCTCCTCTGTCCATGGGATTCTCCAGGCAAGAATACTAGAGTGGGTGGCCATGCCCTCCTCCAGAGAATCTTCCCGACTCAGGGGTCAAACCTACATCTCTTGTAACTCCTACATTGCAGGCTGATTCTTTACCTCTGAGCCCCCAGGGGAAGTCTGAAAAGTGCATTAGGCAGACAGCAAAATAGATACAAAGATCCTGAAAAGTGGAATGCTTGGCTTATCTGAGGAAAAGTAAAGAGGCTACGTGGAGTCTGGTAAGTAAGAAAAAAAGTTTAGGAAATAAAGCTAGAGAGGAAAAGTAGGTCCTGATCATTTATGGCCTTGTGGGTCATGACAAGGTGGCACAGTGGCCATCCCTGGGTCAGGAAGATCCCCAGGAGTAGGAAATGGCAACCTGTTCCAGTATTGTTGCCTGGAAAATTTCATGGACAGAGAGCCTGATAGGCTATAGTTCATGGGGTTGCAAAGAGTCAGACACGACTGAGCACATACATACATATAAGTCATGGCACAGAGTATGGCTTTTATTGTAAATATGATTGAATGATTAGAATTTTTAATTAGGAGAGCTGTAAGATGTAATTACTTCCCTGGTGGCTCAGACGGTAAAGCGTCTGTCTACAATGTGGGAGACTGGAGTTCGACCCCTGGGTGGGAAAGATCTCCTGGTGAAGGAAATGGCAACCCACTCCAGTATTCTTGCCTGGAAAATCCCATGGACGGAGGAGCCTGGTAGGCTACAGTCCAGTTAGGATTTTAAGAACATCATTCTGAATTCTGGATGAAGAAGAGGGAAAATAATAGAAGACTACCACGAAGGCAGCCGTGGCAGTCATGTAGGTATGAAACAATGACGGCTTAGGTCAGCAGTCAGCAAACTTTTTCTGTAATGGGCCAATTAGTGAAAAATTTGGGCTTTGTGGAACAAATGGTTTCTGTCACAACCACTCAGTTCTGCCATTATAGCATGAAAGCAGCCACAGACAATATACAAATGAATGAGAGTGGCTGTTTTCCAATAAAACGTTATTCACAAGAACAGATGGTGGGCTGGATTTGGCCCAAGGGCCATAATTTGTTGAGCTCTCTCTTATAGTAAGAGTTATGATGAAGGTAGTGATAAATGAGTAGATTAAACATTCATTTTTGGATATGGAGTAGGTTTTCTCTGAGAAGTCAAAAGTTCTGTTTTCAACCTCAGGTTTTTAAGATGCTCATTCCATGTCTACATGAAGATTTTGCAATGGCTATTGGAGAATTGAGTGAAGCATAGAGTACTGTGACAGGATTGACTAGCATTATTAATTCTGGGATTATCATCATGCAAGTGATAAATAAGAAAGGATGTAGCCATCAAGGGAAAGGGCTTAGACAGAGAAGAGCAAAGGAGAAGAGATGAGAGGCAAGGGGAGATGAGGCTAAGGGTTGAGCTTTGGACAATATCCACATTGAGAAGCTGGTATATGAGGATGACCCAGAAAAGAAGAGGGGCTTCCTGTGAAGAAGTGGATATCTCCAAATTCAGGAGCAGAGGATGCTTTTAATTGAAGTATTGTTGATTTATGGGGCTTCCCCGGTGGCTCAGCAGGTAAAAGAATCTGCCTGCAATGCAGGAGATGCTGGAGACACGGATTTGATTCCTGGATCGGGAAGATCCACTGGAGAAGGGCATGGCAAACCACTCCAGTATTCTTGCTGGTAATATCCCTGAGGACCTTGGCAGGCTAAGGTCCATGGGGTCTCAAAGAGTCGGACATGACTGAAACTGAGTATGCATGCATGCATGGTTGATTTATAATGTTATATTAGTTTCAGGTATGCAACAGTGATTTGATATTTTTATAGATTATACTCCATTTAAAGTTATTATAAAATATTGTTATATTGCCTGTGCTGTATATTAAGTCCTTGTGTTTTATTTATTTTCTTCCTTGTAGTTCATATCTCTTAAACCCTTCCCCCTATCTTGCCCCTCCCTCAACTGTCTTCCTACTGGTAACCTCTGGTTTATTCTCTGTTTATGTTTGTTTTGTTACATTCATTCACTTGCTTTATATTTTTAAGAAGAAAGAGTAACCAGATGTATCAAAGATTGCTGAGAATTCTTGTAAAAGGAGGGTTGAGGGTTGACTATTCATTTTAGCAACATAGAGGTTATTGGCATAAGTGAAATGGCATAACTAAGACTCATATGGATTCAGTTAGAATAATAAGTCTGAAATCTGGGTTAGTTTACAATAAAGAAAGAAAAATGCAGTACTGGTAGAATGAGATGTAGTATCAAGGGAAGAGTTCTTTAAAAATGAGAGTTGCCCTAGCTTGTCTGTATGCTTATGGGTGCGTGTGTGCTAAGTTGCTTCAGCCATGAAAGTCTGACTCTTTGTGACCCAATGGACTGTAGTCTGCTGGGCTCCTCTGTCCATGGGATTGTCTAGGCAAGAATACTGGAGCGGGTTGCCATTTCTTCCTCCAGGGGATCTTCCCAACCCAGGGATCAAACCCATGTGTCTTTCATCTCCTGCAGTAGCAGGCAGGATCTTTACCACTAGCCTAATGGGAATGATCCACAGAGTGGGGAGAATTGATGCAGGACAAAGAAAGAGACAATTGAAGCTATACAGTCTTTGAGGAGTAAAGAGTCATAGGGGAGGGTTGGCAGTCCATCCAGCACAACGAGGGAAGTCAGAATTAATCTGTACTTTGAGAGTCCCTTGGACTGCAAGAAGATCCAACCAGTCCATCCTAAAGGAGATCAGTCCTGGGTGTTCATTGGAAGGACTGATGTTGAAACTGAAACTCCAATATTTTGGCCACCTCATGTGAAGAGTTGACTCATTGGAGAAGACCCTAATGCTGGGAAGGATTGGGGGCAGGAGGAGAAGGGGAAGACAGAGGATGAGATGGCTGGATGGCATCAGCAACTTGACGAACATGGGTTTGGGTGGACTCTGGGAGTTGGTCATGGACAGGGAGGCCTGGTGTGCTGCGAATCATGGGCTTGCAAAGAGTCAGACACGACTGAGTGACTGAACTGAACTGATGCTTATAAATTTGGTTGGGGGAGTGGGATGGTAAAGGAATGCTTCTCAGTTTCAGTGAAATAGAAAAAATTAACAGTTTTCCAAGGATGGGAGAAGAGGCATTGGAGGTTGGGGAAGAAGATATTAAATAGTCAACCTGGACAGATGGAAAAACAGAGTTTAAGATTTTCTGGTAGGGCTAAGGTCATAAATGTAAAGTGAGATCAGTCAGCTGGGTTTGTGTTTCTCTCACCATGTTGAGCTCTTGGGCTATGGGCATAAGAAGAGATGAAGTACTAGGTTTAACCTGGGTGTGACTTGGATGGAGAAAGAAGACCCAGAAAATGGGAAGTAAAAGAGTTACCAGTGTACCCAAGTGAGGTGGCTTAGTGTTTGATCATGAGAAAACGGTCTGAAGAAAAAAGTAAGAGTGAGCAAGAGATGATCATGAGTGACATAGTGGTGGGGACAATGGGTTAGAATCCTCAATGGTGGGGAAGCATAATTGGATTAGAGAGTCCTGCAAGGTGTGAAGTGGAAAGATAAGAGGATGGAATACTTAAGTTTGAGGTCTTAGACCTGGTGCTCTCAAAGTTCTAGAGTGTATTCATACAAATATGTTGAGAGATGAGATGAGATGAGACAAAAGAATAGATTTGCAGAGGTAGGGTGGTCAAGGACCTGAGGGGCGCGGTCCTTGGATGGATAATTGGATAATTCACATGGATACTGAAGTCACAAGGAAAGATGGCCAGAATAATGGTTGACAGAAAAACAGTGGTCCAGATGATAGAATCTTCAGTGAATGAGAGTGAGTGCCTGTGAAGTCAGGCCAAGACTCTGAAAAGAAGGGGCCATGGTTTGTGAAGGCTTGGCATAATCTTCTAAAGAGCTGAAGTTTTGGAAGCAGGAAGGGAAAGAAAAGGCTGAGAAGCAGTTGTGTTGAAGTAAGAAGGGTGCTCTCTTACCTTTTCTCATATAGGAAAAAAAAATGATTGCTCTCAGAGGATGGCTGGTCATGTTTTGGTTTGCACCTCTGTATAGGGAGATATCATTTTCTTATGCCTCACTTTATTGCTCTTCCCAGATATTGTGCTGTTTACAAATAAGTAGAACAGAAACATAGGTGTAGAGAACAAACTACTAGTTATCAGTGGGAAGAGGGGTTGGAGAGGGAAAAAATAAGAATAGGAGATTAAAAAGTACAAACTACTATGTATAAAATAAATAAGATACAGGTTATATTGTACTGCACAGCAAATACAGCCAATATTTTAGATATATTGTACTGCACAGCAAATACAGCCAATATTTTATACTAGCTTCAAATGGAATGTAATCTATAAAAATATTGAATCACTATGTTGTACACCTGAAACTAATACAGTATTGTAAGTCAGCAGTGTCAGATAGGTCCATTGGTACTGTTTTCCCAACAGTATTTGCCCTCTTTGCATCTCTGTGTCACATTTTGGTAATTCTTGTAATATTTTAAATGTTTATTAGATTTGTTACAGTGATCAGTGATCAGTTATTTTTGATATTCTACAAGGTGATGGTTAGTTTTTTTTAGAAATAAAGTTTTCTTAAATTAAGATATGTACACTGTGTTTTAAAGACATAATGTCTTTAAATGTGTAATGTGTATTACACACTTAATAGACTACAGTACATGGGCTTCCCTGGTACCTCAGCTGGTGAAGAATCCGCCTGAGATGCAGGAGAGCCCGATTCGATTCCTGGGCTGGGAAGATCCCCTGGAGAAGAGATAGGCTACCCACTCCAGTATTCTTGGGCTTCCCTGGTGGCTAAGATGGTAAAGAATTCGCCTGCAATGCAGGAGACATGGGTTTCATCCCTGGGTTGGAAAGATCCCCTGGAGGAGGGCATGGCAGTTCACTCCAGGAGTCTTGCCTGAAGAACCCCATGGAGAGGAGCCTGGTGATCTACAGTCCATGGGTCACAAAGTGTTGGACATGACTGAGCAACTAAGCACAGCACAGCACACAGTATAAACATAACTTTTACACGTACTGTGTGCTAAGTCACTCAGTCATGTCCAACTCTGTGTGATCCTGTGGACACTGTCCGTGGGATTCTCCAGACAATAATTTTGGAGTGGGTTGCTATTCCCTCCTTCCCGACCCAAGGATCAAACCCATGTCTCCTGTGTCTCCTGCTTTGGCAAGCAGATTTTTACCTGCTGAGCCACTGGGGAAACCCTTTACATGCACTAGGAAACCAAATAATTCACATGACTCACTTTTTTTGTGTGTGCCATATTTGCTTTATTGCAGTGACCTGGAACCAAACCCACAATATCTCTGATACACGCCTGTATATATAGTATTACTCTGCTACCCAGGCAAGAAAACTGAGGATCAGCAAGATTAGGGAACCTGGCCAAAGTCACAGCAGCTTGGGCTGAAGCCTATGTCTGTTGATGCTGGAGCCTGTGTTCTGGTTTGATACGATTTACAAATCTGAACCCCATGCTGGATCCAGTTCTGCCACATGTGACCTATTCTGCCCTGACCCTGCAGCTTCCTCCTTCAAAGGTCACCCCCTGAGGCTACTCAGGAGGTTACTGGCATCTGTAGCCTCTTCTGAGACTGGCCTGGGCCGAGAATCCTTGGGTATTGTCCTCAGGGTTAATGACCTGCACAGGGAATTCACCCTTGACTTCTCCTCCCTCCCAGATTCTATTCTGAGCAGGGACACATTGGTACAGACAGCTGGTTTTCATTCTCTTGATGCTGACAGTGGGATAATGACTCAAATTGGCCTTGGTTATGGAATGAAGCCCTGGGAGGGAATTCTCATCAGACTCCTTAGGAGAGCAGAGAAAGGGGTTGGAATTAAAGTGGTAACTGATGGTGTGGTTGGCATTCAGACTGACTCCTTAAGTCTTCCTTCCTCTTCATGTCATCATTAAATGAGATAGAGCAGGCAACTGGTAAATAGGAGAAACCTAGGCTAGTGCTCTGATGTTGTGATAGCCAGTCATTAATAGCTCTCATTTCAGCTCTGAGGGCTTCCCAGGTGGCATGAGTGATAAAGAACCCACCTGCAGATGCAGCAGACCTAAGACACTCGGGTTCAATCCCTGTATCAGGAAGATCCCCTGGAGGATGGCATGGCAACCCATTCCAATATTCTTGCTTGGAGAATCCCATGGATGAAGGAGCTTTGCAGGCTACAGTCCATAAGGTTGCACAGAGTCAGACATGACTGAAGTGACTTAGCACTGGTTCTGAGCCCCACACCGAACAAGAAGCATGCTACCCCATCCCCATAAGCAATCCCACAAAATGAGCCACCCCACTGCCCCTTTTACAGGTAGGCAATCCAGGCACAGTATTATCCTACTTGAGACCACATGTACACCCCTGCCTCCCAAATCAGCCCCTTCTCTACCTCAAGGTGGTCCCTCCCCATGGACCCTGTTCATTTTCCTTGACTTTGCTTAGAAGCTGGAAGGATGAAGGGAGGCCAAACCAGCAGATCAAATCAGAGTTTCCTGTGGTCTTCCTCTGCTCTGTATCACAGATTCTAACACTTGGCTCCCTGGCTTTAAATATTGCCTCTGTTACCTATTGACTGTGTGAACTCAGGGGAATTACTTAAGCTCTCTGAACTTAATTTTCCCCACCTATAAAATTGCTTTAATTATGCATCTAGCTCATAGGATTGTTTTCGTTGTTCAGTCGTGTCCAACTCTTTGTGACCCCCTAGACTGCAGCACACCGAGCTTCCCGGTCCTTCACTGTCTCCAGGGTTCACTCAAACTCATGTCCATTGAGTTGATGATGCCATCTAAGTATCTCATCCTCTGTTGCCTCCTTCTCCTCCTGCCCTCAGTGTTTCCCAGGATCAGATCTTTTCCATAGGATTGTTGTAAAGATTAAATGATTTAACGATGTTAAGCTCTTAAAATGCCTGGCGCATAGGCAGTGTTTGCTGTCATTTTTGTTTTGTTTATTGTTTAATTGATGTATAGTTGATTTACAGTGTTGTGTTAATTTCTGCTCTACAGCAAAATGATTCAGTTACATATATATCTTCATATTCTTTTCCATTATGTTTTAACATAGGGTATTGAATGTAGTTCCCTGTGGTATACAGTAAGATGTTGTTTATCTGTCCTATATTAAACAGCAGGACTTGCTTGGTGGTGCAATGGATAAGGATCCACCTGCCAATGGAGGGTACATGGATTTGATCCCTGGTCAGGGAATTTTCTACATGCCATGGAACAGCTAAGCCTGCGGGCCACGACTACTGAAACTGTACTCTGCAACCAGAGAAGCCACAACAGTGAGAAACCCGTGCACCACAATGAAAAGGAGCCCCATTCACCACAACTAGAGAAAGCCTGTACAAAGCAGCAAAGACCCAGCACCCCCCAAAATAAATAGATACAGTTTTAAAATTTTTGTGACCCCATGGACTGTAGCATGCCAGCCTCCTCAGTCCATGGGATTTCCCAGGCAAGAATATTGGAGTGGGTTTCCATTTCCTTCTCCAGGGGATCTTCCCAACCCAGGGATCAAACCCAGGTCTCCTGCATCTCTTGCATTGGCAGGCAGATTGTTTACCACTGCACCACCTGGGAAGTCCCATCATATGCTTACTCCAAATCAGTTGAGAGAATAGGATTTCTTCCAGATCAGTCAGGTTACCCAGGAGCTGAAGGTGAGATCAGCCTTCCAGAAGCTTATGGATACCTGGAAAATCATAGTACCTGAAAAAAAAATCATACTCTGAGAGAAAGAAAGGGAAATGAATCTAGATGGTCAAAATCAGGATCTACTATAGGGAGGCACTGTTACTGCTTTTTAATAGAGAAGGAAACTCAGGCTTTGAGAGATTTTGTAATGTCACACAGTCATGAAAAGCATAACTCAAACTTTTTTTTATCCTAAGATGCATGTTCTTTCAGTTCAGTTCAGTCGGTTAGTCGTGTCTGACTCTTTGCGACCCCATGAACTGCAGCACGCCAGGCTTCACTGTCCATCACCAACTCAAGGAGTTTACTCAGACTCATGTCCATTGCATCAGTGATGCCATCCAACCATTTCATCCTCTGTCGTCACCTTCTCCTCCTGCCCCCCCATCCTTCCCAGCATCAGGGTCTTTTCAAATGAATCAGCTCTTCACATCAGGTGGCCAAAATATTGGAGTTTCAGTTTCAACATCAGTCCTTCCAATGAACACCCAGGACTGATTGCCTTTAGGGTGGACTGGTTGGATATCCTTGCAGTCCAAAGGACTCTTAAGAGTCTTCTCAAACACCACAGTTCAAAATCATCAACTCTTAGGCACTCAGCTTTCTTTATAGTCCACCTCTCACATCCATACATGACCACTGGAAAAACCAGAGCCTTGACTAGACAGACCTTTGTTGGCAAAGTAATGTCTCTGCTTTTGAATATGCTATCCAGGTTGGCCATAACTTTCCTTCCAAGGAGTAAGCATCTTTTAATTTCATGGCTGCAATCACCATCTGCAGTGATTTTGGAACCCCCCAAAATAAAGTCAGCCACTGTTTCCCCATCTATTTTCCATGAAGTGATGGGACCAGATGCCATGATCTTAGTTTTCTGAATGTTGAGCTTTAAGCCAACTTTTTCACTCTCCTCTTTCACTTTCATCAAGAGCCTCTTTAGTTCTTCTTTACTTTCTGCCATAAGAGTGGTGCCATCTGCATATCTGAGGTTATAGATATTTCTCCCGGCAATCTTGATTCCAGCTTGTGCTTCCTCCAGCCCAGCGTTTCTCATGATGTACTCTGCATATAAGTTAAATAAGCAGGGTGGCAATATACAGCCTTGACATACTCCTTTTCCTATTTGAAACCAGTCTGTTGTTCCATGTCCAGTTCTAACTGTTGCTTCCTGACCTGCATACACGTTTCTCAAGAGGCAGGTCAGGTGGTCTGGTATGCCCATCTCTTTCAGAATTTTCCCCA
>ML664186.1:5637084-5671979 GCA_007570785.1 Antilocapra americana
AACTCCCGGAGCTTACTCAAACCCACGTCTGTAGAGTTGGTGATGTCATCCAACTATCTCATCCTCTATCGTCCCCTTCTCCTCCTGCCTTCAATCTTTCCCAGTATCAAGGTCTTTGCCAATGAGTCAGTACTTCTTTGTTGTTCTAGCAGGTAGAAAGGGCTTTCCAGAGACATCCACACTCAGAATAGATGGCATGTAGGGCCCTGGATATATAATGGAATGGACCAGTTCAGTGGTTCTCTAAGGGTGGCTTCTGGGTCAACAGCAGAAGCATCACCTGGATCTCTGAAAATTCTTAGACCCACTGGAGGACTTCTGGGTCAGAAACTCTGAGGGTGGGGCTCAGAAATCTGTTTTATCAAACTTCTAAGGTAATTCTGAGACACACTGTAGTTTGGGAGCTATCTTCTGATTTTCAACTGGGGGGTGACTTGGTCTCCCTAGGAGACATTTAACCATATCTGGAGACATGGCACAGTGGTAAAGAAACTGCTTGTCAATGCAGGAGATGCAGGAGATGTGGGTTCAATCCCTGTGTCAGGAAGATCCCCTGGAGAAGAGAATGTCAACCCACTCCAGTATTCTTGCTGGAGAATCCCCATGGACAGAGGAGCCTGGAGGTCTACAGTTCATGGGGTCATGAAGAGTTGGACCTGACCGAGCAAGGAGGCACTTATAGTTGTCCCACTTGGGACAGAGGGTGCTGCTGACCTCTGGTGAATAGAGGCCTGGGATGCTACTAAACATCCTATACAGGACAGCCTCCTACAACAACGATTGGTCCATCCCAAGATGTCAGTAGTGCTGAGATGGAAAATCCCTGCACCCAACTGATTTACCTTAGCTTGATGAGCATGGTGAATAGTTTCTTTTTTTAATTAAAAAAAATTTTGGCCTTGTCCTGTGGCATGTGGGATCTTAGTGCCCATACCAAGGGTTGGATGCATGCCTCCTGCATTGGAAGCATGGAGTCTTCACCACTGGAGCACCACGGAAGTCCTACAATGGTGTATACTTAAGAGACCACAAATCATCTAAAAGTTGAAGCTTCCTTTGGCCTCTGGTTGACTGAGTAGCACATTGGCCATTTGCTGGTGCTCACAGGTTCATGGTCAGTGGGCAAGGAATTTCTCCAATCTGTAGCAATAGTCATGGTATCTGAAGTGGATATCAAATTGTGGTCAGAGGTGGTGGTGGAGTCTAGCCCAAGAAACCAGGGCAGCCCTGGGATAATATGAGGGGCTTGTATCTGGTGAACCCCATTTGGCCTTCTTAGCACCTAGGACTTCAAACTGTCCTCTGAATGCTAAGACTCCACCCCCTCCAAAAAAGAATGCATATCCAGTTCCCTGATCACTAAGCCATGTATCATAAAAGTCAAGAGCACCGTCTGGGGAATGAGAGTGTTTAGAATCAAATCCCAGCTTTGCTATTTCATGGCTGTGTGACTTTGGCAAACTGGTCATCTTTCTAAGCCTTGGTTCCCTCATTTGTAGAATAAGGGTGATAATAATTGGAGTTTTGGCTCAGTGGTAAAGAATCTGCCTACCAATGCAGGAGACATAAGGAACTTGGGTTCGATCCCTGGGTCAGAAAGATCCCCTAAGGAGGAAATAGCAACCCACCCCAGTATACTTGCCTGGAAAATTCCATCAACGGAGGAGCCTGGCTGCAAGGAGTTGGACACGACTGAGCACACACACACACACACACACACACACACACACACACACACGAGGACTGAATGGCATACTGCATGTAAAACTTGTAGAACAATGCCAGATCCATAGAAAATGCTTACCAGATGCAAAATATTATCATTACTGTCTTTTTAGGTCTTGCATTTTTAAAATAGCAAGCCTGTCCCCTTTGTGCTCAATAAGAACCCCTGATACTCATGTGTTTGAACTCATTCCTAGTCTCCTTTCTCCTTGCTCTACCTCAGATTGGACAGTGGATGCTCCTTGTCCAGGACAAACCTTGTCTCTCTACACTTCTGATACGCCAGGAGACAAACTGCATCATCTGCCTGCAGCTTCTTGGATTCCACCCTGGTCCTGGAAGGTTGGTGTGATTTTTTTTTTTTACAGTGAGGATAGGATGGGTGTCTGGCATTACACTAGCTGCTCTCAGTCTCAAAGAATGCATTTTGAATGATGGGTTATCAGCATCAGAGAAGATATTTTCAGGCACGAGATGACTCTGCTCCACATGGGCAGGCTCTCACTGAAGTTTTCATAAGGTCAGCTTTGCCCAGGTTAATATGGCTTTCGAAATAATGAAAGGGAAGAATCAAAATCTGTCTGCTTTCATTAAGTCTAACCTTTGCCTGCATATTAGAATATGTATAACTCAGCACCATGCAGAAGGCTGGCTGGCCTCCAGGTCAAGCTGGGTACAAAGGAGAGGAACAGGGCTTCTCATTACTGGCCCCAGATGCAAACGGGGTCAATATCATTAATATTAGAACATCCCCCAATTATCTTCAGATGATCAAACCCCTGAGGGAGGGGCCAGTGGGGAAAGCTCTGAACATGTCAGTAGGATGAGAACTATTCTTTTTCTAAGTTTAAAATGTGTATGGAAACACAAAAGATCCTGAGTAGCCAAAATAATCTTGTGAAAGAACAGAGGTATAGGAATCATGCTCCCTGACTTCCCACTGTATTACAAAGCTACAGTAATCAAAACAGAATGGAACTGGCATAAAATCAGATACATACACCAATGGAACAGGATGATAGAGTGCCCAGAAATAAACCCACACAGCTATGGCCAATTAATCTATAACAAAGGAGGCAAGAATATACAATGGAGAAAAGACAGTCTCTTCAATAAGTGGTGCTGAGAAGACTGTAAAAGAATGTAATTAGAACATTCTCTAACACTATACAGAAAAATAAACTCAAAATTAATTGAAGACTTAAATGGAAAATGGAAAACCAAAAAACTCTTAGATGAAAACATAGGCAAAACACTAGAACATAAATCACAGGAATATTATTTTGGATCTGTCTCCTAAAGTAAAGGCAATAAACAAATGAGACTGAGTGGAACTTTAAAAGCTTTTTCACAGCAAAAGAAGACACTGACAAAATGAAAGACAATCTACTGAATTGGAGAAAATATTTGCAAATGATTTGACTAATAAAGGATTAATACACAACCTATATAAATAGCTCATATGACTCAACATCCAAAAATAACTTGATTTAGAAATGAGTGAAAGAAATGAATAGACATTTTTCTAAACAGAAAATGAAAAACCACAATGAGATATTGCCTCACCTTTGTCAGTATGCGTATCATCAGAAAGAACACAAATAACATATGTTGATGAGGATGGGCAAAAGGAATCCTCAAATACTGTTCGGAGAAGGCAATGGCACCCCACTCCAGTACTCTTGCCTGGAAAATCCCATGGACGGAGGAACCTGGTAGGCTGCAGTCCAGGGGGTTGCTAAGAGTTGGACATAACCGAGCGACTTCGCTTTCACTTTCATGCATTGGAGAAGAAAATGGCAACCCACTCCAGTGTTCTTGCCTAGAGAATCCCAGGGATGGGGGAGCCTGCTGGGCTTCCATCTATGGGTTTCACAGGGTCAGACATGACTGAAGTGACTTAGCAACAGCAGCAGCATATACTGTTGATGGGAAAGTAAATGGGTGTAGCCACTGTGGAAAACAGTGTGGAGCTTTCAAAATAAATAAATAAAAATAAATAAAACTACCCAGCAATTCCACTCCTGGGTATATAGCCAAGAAAAACAAAAGCACTGATTGGAAAAGATGCATGCACCTCAGTGTTCAAGTGAAGCATTATTTATAATTGTCAAGATAGAGAATCAACATAAGTATCCAACTATAGATGAATGGATAAAGAAGATGTGATACGTATACACACACACACACACACACACACACACACACACACACATACATGATGGAATACTACTCAACCATAAAAAAGAACAAAACTTTGCCATGTGCAGCAGCATAGACGGATTTGGAAGGCATTTTGCTAATTGAAATAAGTCAGAGAAAGACAGATACTGTATGACATCACTTATATGTGGTATCTAAAAATTATAACAAAACAATGAAAATAAAAAGCAGTAGAATCATGGATATAGAGAACAAATGACTTGTTACTAGTGAGGGGATGGGCAATTTTGGGGTAGTGAAGTGAGAGGTACAAACTAGTGGGTATAAGATCGCTTACAAAGATATATAATACAACAAGGGGAATACAGCCAATGTTTTGTAATAACTGCACACAAAATATAAACTTTAAAGATTGCATAAAAATAAAATTTTAAAAATGAATTAAACTAAACCCTCCAAAGGAAAAAAATATTAGCTTGGAGGTCAAATCAAAATGTCTAACACATTGATACCTACTAGAGCAGATAAATTTCAATGATAGACAAGTGTGCCTTGTGCAGAATTTAAGCCTAGACATGTCTTTTCTTGGTGGTCTAGGTAAACCCAAAGCAATGCTATTGACTCTGTTTCTCTAGTTTTAATTTACTGATCTGCTAACTAAGTCTTTGTTTTACTTCAGATACATTATAGCCCCATAGGTTATTCACCACTGTTGGCAGGAACAGATAGGAATTTCATTTTAGGGTCAGGTCATTGAGAGATCTCTCTACATAGATTGGTGGTTTATAGAGATCTCATCTCTGATGGATGAGACAAAAACATATGGTTTTTCAGTCTTTTTCTTTTGTGGTTTACCTGTTCTTGAGCTCACATCAGTTAAGAATTTCATACCCTCTAGGAGGAAAACAGCATTTTGCTATCTGGTCTGGTGAGTTCTTTGGTTTCTGCATCTATCGTTAACTAATGGCATAGTTGTAGAACTGAAGCTATAAGCTCTATTTCTCTCTGCTCATACGTCTGTGTGCCTGTAATTCAGAAATGCCTTCACCTTTGATTATGTGCGTAATGTTTTCTTTCATCTGTGTGTGCTTAGTCACTCAGTCGTGTTTGACTCTTTGCAACCCCATAGACTGTAGCTCGCCAGGCTCCTCTGTCCATAGGATGTTCCAGGCAAGAATACTGGGGTGGGTTGTCATGCCCTCCTCCAGGGATCTTCCTGACCCCGGGATGGAACCTCCATCTCCTAGCTCTCCTGCATTGGCAGGTGGGTTCTTTACGACTGAGCCACCTGCAAAATCACACCTGCAAAGCCCTTTATTTCATCTGGGAGATATTAATATATTAGATCATGAAAACTCTGCATTTAAAGGAGCTCTGTTCTGATTGTCATATATAATAAATCATTAATTTATATAAAGCAAGTATTCTTTAAATTCCCTGAAAATAAAGAAATTGAACTGTGACACTTAAATGAGCTAGATTGAAATAATACATATTCTCCAAGAAACTAACAACCATTTTAAGAACTCAAATGCATAAAATGTGGTTAAATCTTTAGCAAACAAGTCTAGCTTAACAGTTCAGGTTTTGTGAAAACCATATAGTCTTTCATTTATCCATATTAGGTGTAATACAAGCAAACTTCTTTAAGCTACTCGGGTATTTTTTTTCCAAAACTTACACACTTTTACTGACCTAATGGCCTAGAATTCCTTCCAAGACAACTTTAAGATTTGAAAAATCTGTTTAGTTAAATCCAGTTATTTTGCTGACAAATCTAAATTTCCACAATGATAAAGTTCTAGGTGTGTCAGCT
The DNA here is from genome assembly GCA_007570785.1 of Antilocapra americana. Lineage (NCBI taxonomy): Eukaryota > Metazoa > Chordata > Mammalia > Artiodactyla > Antilocapridae > Antilocapra > Antilocapra americana. Next base: position 5,642,789 of record ML664186.1, read on the forward strand.
TGAGAGCATTTCAAAATCCTTAGGTAACTAAAAACCTTGGATGACACTAAATTGAGTTCCATAGTGGACGGCTTTATTATTTAAAAGATAACACAATGACACACTATTTAGCTATAATTTTAATTTATACAGCTGTGCTTACTTGCACATGCTGCCAGGAGGCTACATCTTCAGCTCTGTCGATCGACGTGTTCACTTTTGTCACACTGAGAAGCTGTACGCATAAGGAATGTGTGGGGCCAAAAAAAGGTGGGTCAGGTATATACGTGACCTAGCCCAGTAAAAATCACATGAAGTACACAGTTATGGACCCCAGGCCTCTCTGCAAAGTTAAAGTAACTTTAATTAAAATTTTTAATTAATATAAAACAGAGACCCTACTATGAGCCTCAAAATTCAGGGGAAAAAAGAGAATGTTTCTGTACTAAAGTAAAATGACATTTTGCTCCAGAATAGGAAAGAGGGCACTGAAATACAAAATTAGGCGTGTATATACAGTAAAGTAGAGAAAGTGTATGGAAATCAACTTTGAAAAATAACACCTATTTGTATTAGATTTTTCCAAATATGACTCAGTTTTCATGTATTCATATAATTTTCAAAAACAGCTTCTAGTTATTTAGTATCAAATATCATATTGAACTCAAATCTGAGAACTGCATTTGCTCTCAGTAAAAAAGACTAAGCTGTGTTAGAGAATTTCCTCTAGTTTCCTTAAGTCTGTCTGCTTTTATTTTTAAGATTGCAAAAATTCATTCCTCAACTCCCTTGGTTTCCTAAGACTGCACTTACAAATTACCACAGAGTTGGCTTAAATAAAAAAATAAAACATTTGGTTTTAATTCTGGAGGTCAGAAGTTTGAAACAAGTTTCTCTGGGCTACCTACTTTGTACTTTGCCCCCAAACGCAGAGATTCTTTCTGTATCTCGACAGAGTAACTGAACCAGGCCTGGCAGCCCCTTGGAGGAGCTGTCTAAGCAGCTGGGGAGGGAGACACAGGCAGCCATCTGTTAAGGGTGTGGCCTGTGCCAGGCTCTGTGTTAGGTCACAGGTTAAGTCACAGTTCACAGGAACATGGGGACATCTGGGAAAACCCCAAGATGGAGGAGCTCTGATTATCCCCGTTTTACAGGTGAGGAAGCTTCTGCTCACAGGGGACAGACGGATGTCCAAGATCACACAGTCAGAAAGTGGTGAACTGGGGTGGCGAACCCAGGTCCACTGACCCCACTGTTGAAGCTGGCTGGGCAGCCTCTGCCCAGTCCTGTATGACAGGCCAGGAGGCAGCAGAGGGGGGCCCCTTGGCATCTGATGAACGTCCACAGAGAGTGTCACAGCACTGGCTAATAAGTCGTGTCTCAAGTCTCTTTTTTGGAATGAGACAGGGTAAAATAAATAATACATGAACTCAACATGGCCATGATTCCTTTTATGTGTATTTCTTTGTGGTTTCCCCATCGCTCTTCAATCTTCATGTAAAGGTCCTGCCCCATTAAGTTCACACTGACTGCCCCCTTGGTTTCACCTCCCACTTTTAGATGTTCCCCATCAGGAATAAAGCCTTAGGCTCCTCTCTCATGCTTTTCAGTCCTTCTCTCATTACCACCATCCTTCTGGGAATTCAACAAGCCCTCTCCAAGCCAGCCTCCCCATCTCCCTGGTCTGGACTCCTTCAGAGCCAGTGAGGAAGTCCTGCCCCGCAACCTCAGCCAGCGGCTGCCCCCAGGACCACACAGCACACTGTCACGATCGGAAACTGCTCCCCAATTTCAGGATTCCAGCATCCCTCCCTAACCACACACTCCACCCCTCCATCACTCATGAGAGGACACCCCCCACCCCCCACCGTCCCATGTCGCCCAGACGCCTCAAGGACAAATAACAGAAAGAGAGCAGTTACAAGCATAGCCATGAACGCTTTAATAGCAGTGCTGATGTCAAAAGGCGAGGCCTCCCTCATCTGTGGGCAGTTTGGGGCGAGATGAAGCTGCTGATGAGGTGTGGCTGGACTCAGGGGCCTGGGCATCCCTACTTCCCCTCCGGAGGGATCAGTGCAGCTGCGGGCTGAGAGAAGGCTCTGGGCTCGAAGAAGCAGCGAAGATTCTCATTGTTGGTCAGCGCCTTCTGCACGTGTTCCGGGCTAATGCACACCTTGTGGTTAGCCTCCCTCCCCGCCAGGTCCAGGATGTTGGCCGTCAGGTACTCAAGGAGTGCGGTCAGGAACACAGGCGTGGATGACCTCAGGCGGTAGGTGCCCTGATGCTCTCGCAGGAGGCGGTCCACGCGGCTCACCGGGAACTGCAGCTCAGCCCTGGTGGAGCGGGAGCGAGAATGCCTCTTACGACGATGGCAGTTCCCGAGGTGTCTTCTCCGAGACATGGTGTTGGCTGGATGCTGCCTCTATCAGCCCAGGCTGAAGATCCCGCTGGCTGGGGCCTCCCCAGATGCCAGTGCCTTGCCGCTGGCTGTGTCCCCTTGCTCAGGTCTCTTATTGCTCAGGGAGCCGCCTTTGTGACAGCTCAGGCTTTTTGATGTCATCTGTGGCCACTGGGCCCTGATCAGGACTGGGCTAGAAATGGTTGTGATAGACACCTCTTTTTATAGGGAACTCTATTTCACTGTATCTAGTAAAAAAATAAATAAATAAACAGGAGGCATGGTGAGAAAAAGAATGTTTTAATAGAAATACTGCCCTGTCTCTGGGACACCACTTCAGCTTATCTGAGCCTAGCCTTGGATTCTCTTTGAACTGGTTCACATCCCTCTGTAAATTGGTGGCCACTGATAGACATACCGAATGCCTTGTCCAAGGGAGATCCATTTGTCTCTCTTCTCATATTGTAATAAAACCAATCGTGCCTCCAATTACACATTTAAAATACTCTGCTCCAAAACTTATCTTTGTTCTTCAGGTCATCTTTTGTTATACCATCTGCCAAATCCCCTCATGAGTTAAACAGATTCTTTGAATACATGTACATTTCATTTCTTTAAGAGTGTCATGATTTTCTCTGTTTAAAAATATCTTTTAACTGTTTTGGAAGTCACATGGATATGGATATGCCCCCATCAGAGCCGAGTAAACTCCCAAGACAAAAAAGTGCCACATTCTCAATTAAAGCCCAGGAATGTCTTGTCCTGTTTCTTCTAGGTGATTCCAAAGCCTCATGGAAACCAAGAGGATCTCCATGATTTTATTTTTCTAATTTAAACATTTTCCTCTGTAGTAATTTTGTGGTTGCTTTGTTTTTGTTCATTTATAGCTGATAAGTTATTCCCATTGTTGGCAGAAATGGTGGAGAATTTGGTTTCAGGATCTGACCACCTGGCGACCTCTTGAAATAGGTTCACAGAGATCTAGGCTCCACTGAGTGAGAGACAACAGAGAAACTGGTTTTCCAGTCTTTGTTTGTCTGTTTGCTTCTTCAAATCATACCCTCTAGAGGAGAACACATTTTGATATTTACTTGCAGCATGGCTAAAATTGTAACAATGAAGCTATAACCTCTATTTTCTCAGAAGTGCCCTCACCTCTGATTGTCTGAGTGTGTAATGTTTTCCTATCTTTGAATGATACTACTATAATGCACTACAATTGATTAGAAAATCTCTTAAAGGGGTTCTGTTCTGAGTGACATATCCAGATAAATTGTTTATACAAACTGACAATTCCTAAATTTCCTTGAGACTAAAGAAGCTGAATTATGGTACCTTAAATGAGCTACATTTAAACAATATACTGGGTCAGTCAAAAAGTTCATTAGGATGTCTCTGCATTATCTTATGGAAGAACTCAAACAAACTTTAGGACCAAGCCAATATAGTCTCCCAGAAACCAATTCATACCTTTTGTAAGAAATCAACACCTCTATATTGAAGCATTTGGCTTTCTTCCCCCAGAGGAGACCATTAAAACCTTCTATGTCAAGACCACCTATTTCTCAGGATATAGCAGAGGAAGAGCCTCCATAGCAGGCAGCAGGGCTGGGCTCTCATCCCTACTGTGCAACCCACTTGCCATGGGACCTTGGGAGAACTCATCAGCATCTCTGGGCCAAAGTGGCCTCAGCTATAAAAGGAATACTCTAAAAAAAAAAAAGTCCCTGTTCTGTGCCCTGTTTACCCACTTTAAGTAGAAAACTTTTCTTAGGAAAAGATCATGAAAGTGAAAGTCGCTCAGTCATGTCCAACTGTTTGTGATCCCATAGACTATACAGTCCATGGAATTCTCCAGGCCAGAATACTAAAGCGGGTAGCCTTTCCCTTCTCCAGGGCGTTTTCCCAACCCAAGTATTGAACCCAGGTCTCCTGCATTGCAGGCAGATTCTTTACCAACTGAGCCACAAAGGAAGCCCAAGAATACTGGAGTGGGTACCCTATCCCTTCTCCAGAGGATCTGCCTGACCTAGGAATCGAACCAGAGCCTCCTGCATTGCAAGTGGATTCTTCACCAACTGCTGCTGCTGCTGCTGCTAAATCGCTTCAGTCGTGTCCGACTCTGTGCGACCCCATAGATGGCAGCCCACCAGGCTCCCCCATCCCTGGGATTCCCCAGGCAAGAACACTGGAGTGGACTGCCATCTCCTTCTCCAGTGCATGAAAGTGAAAAGTGAAAGTGAAGTCGCTCAGTCGTGTCCGACTCTTCGTGACCCCATGGACTGCAGCCTATCAGGCTCCTCCATCCACGGGATTTTCCAGGCAAGAGTACTGGAACGGGGTGCCATTGCCTTCTCCGTTAACCAACTGAGCTATCAGGGAAGCTGGGAAAAGATCATAAGCTGACAACTGTACACCTTGAACAGATCTTTGAGATAATTTAGTCCAACCTCCACACTGTATTGTAGAAGGAAATGGCAATCCACTCCAGTTTTCTTGCCTGGAAAATTCGATGGACAGAGAAACCTGGTGGGCTACAGTTCATGGGGTTGCAAGGAATTGGCCACGACTGAGCACATCAGGACCACACTGTATAGCCATGGAGACTGAGGGGCCCAAGTAAACTACACTTACGGGAGACCAGAACCCAGTGTGCCCCCTTCTTTCACTATTTTGCCCCACTGTGACATGAAGACTCTCTTTCACAGCCCAGTGGGTGAATTCTTCTCATACTACATCTCAGAACCCAAGGATCTCACAACAGCAGAATCTAACCTGCCCCCCTGCAGCAAACCAGTTTTTTGCTTTAGTCGATTTTGTATTAACAGAAGTTGAGAGATAATTTCCTCACAGTGATTCGAGAACCCTAAATATAAGAGAGTAATATCATCTTTTGTGTGGGGCTTCCCAGGTGGCTCAGTGGTAAAAGAATCCACCTGCCAATGCAGGAGATACAAAAGATGGAGACTCGATCCCTCGGTTAAGAAGATACCCTGGAGAAGGAAATGGTCTCTCTACTCCAATATTCTTCCCAGGGAAATCCTATGGATAGAGGAGCCTGACGGGCTACAGACCATGGGATTGCAGTGAGTAGACATGACTGAGCAACTGAACATGCACTTAACTTTTTGTGAGCATGAAGGACTCTGAAGGAGAAGTGCTAAATGAGACACTAAGCTCAGGGCCTCTTCATTGCCTTTCCTTAGATTTGAGACCATACTCCTCAAAGAATAAAATGAAACAAATTTACTATTGCACTGCTCTGCAAACATGACGTGGGTACTGCCATGGGGTCATCATTGTCTACTAGTCAGCAACGAGACCTATAGAAATCACAAGTTAGCATTTAGTGGCCACTCTAGCAGTCTGGCTGTACAACAACACTTAGGTGACTGGAATCATCTTGTTGAAGAGGGTATGTATTAGTCCAGGTGTGGCTGAACTTCACTCAAGTGTCATATGTAAGCTTCCTATTAGTCACGTAAAACAAGGCTGTATCCGTTTGCAAAAAACTTGAATAGTAATGGAAAATATTGACACTATACCAAAACAATTTGAAGAGCACTACCCTACACTATCGGAGAAGGCAATGGCACCCCGCTGCAGTACTCTTGCCTGGAAAATCCCGTGGATGGAGGAGCCTGATAGGCTGCAGTCCATGGGGTCATGAAGAGTCCGACACGACTGAGCGATTTCACTTTCACGCCTTGGAGAAGGAAATGGCAACCCACTCCAGTGTTCTTGCCTGGGGAATCCCAGGGACGGGGAAGCCTGGTGGGCTGCTGTCTATGGGGTCGCACAGAGTAGGACACGACTGAAGCGACTTAGCAGCAGCAGCAGCAGGGTACCAGACCACATTATCTGATTCTAGCCTTGTACTGTCTTTGAGGTCTTTGACAATCTTTGGTTAGTTGGAGGTTACTCACAAACATATACGAGATCCTGTATAGTAGAGATTAAATTGTCCCCTTCTCATGATGTAGTGAAATCAGTTTTGCTTCCATGTACACATTCATTTAAATATTCTTGATCAGTATTCCTGTATCCAACGTTTGATTTCTCTTTGGAACAAGTTATAACACTTTTCCATTCCTTCACTGAATAAAATAAAATCTTTTAACTCATGTTCAGTTCAGTTCAGTCAAGTTGCTCAGTCGTGTCCAACTCTTTGCAACCCAAGAACCACAGCACACCAGGCCTCCCTGTCCATCACCAACTCCCTGAATCCACCCAAGTCCATATCCATTGAGTCGGTGATGCCATCCAGCCATCTTATCCTCTGTCATCCCCTTCTCCTCCTGCCCTCAATCTTTCCCAGCATCAGGGTCTTTTCAAATGAGTCAGCTCTTCGCATCAGGTGGCCAAAGTATTGGAGGTAAACTCATGTTCACTTCGTGTTTATTATGTGTCTTGATTTTTACAGTTTGAAAAATATCTTTGGATCATTTTGGAATTTACGATGAGATGCTTAATGGAGTCACCAGAACCCGGTAAACATTGTAAAGAGAGGAGAAGTGCACTTGGTACTCAGTTTAAGTTCAGATGTCTCTCTTCTGGCTGTCCTTGGTGAAGCCAAAGCATAAGAGATGTTTCTTCTCATTTTCTTTTTTCCTCATTTTAATTGTCATCTCTACAAAGTTTGTGTTTCTGCTTTGTTTCTGGTTCATGTACAGCTGGTAACAGTTACTGCTATTTTGATTCCCAAAGCCAAAGTAGAAGAAAGAACTCTCTGATTCCAGCAATTTCAATATTCAAGCAGGCAAACCTCCATAGGTTTCAAGGCCTGGGAATAATTCTTTGTGGCTTGAGGCTCCTTCTTCTGATTCCATGACTTCACCCCATGACCATAGCTCTGCCCTCTAGGCCCTGGGCTCTCCCTTCAGAATCATCTTGCCTTTCGAATGGAACACGTTTGCAGCTGAGTAGCTTTATCAGCCTATTTTCTGCTTGTCAAATTTTGGGAGCCCCACAGCCTCCTTCCATTTCATCTTCTATCTATCCTTTCAGTTAGATATGGCATTGTTCATGCTGATTTAACATGCTCGAGAATCCTGTAGTCTCCCATGTGTGTTTTGAGGAATCCATGCCCTTACACAAAAGGTTCATTCAGAGATTCTCTATTCTTTGCTTCTACTGAGATGACTAGGGTTATCTATGAGTCACAGCCCATTTTGCTCCGTGGAGCCCTCTGTTTGTATATTCTGGTATTCTGATACCTTGAAGGTAACTAGCAAAAAATATCTAGCTACATCCTTGATATTTTTCTCTACAGGACACTTTCCTGACAGTGAATCCTTTCATTTTAATGTACTTTTGCAAACTGGACAGGCTGAGACTTTCTCATATCTTTAAGTCCTAAGTTCTCTTTGCTTAACAAATCTTCTGTCAATTTGTCTTTTCTCTACCATTTTCACTACTAGTAGCAAGAAGAAAAAGGGGCATGTTTCAACACTTATCTTGGAAATCTTCTCTATTTAATTGCAATTTATTTAAAATTTAGCTTACAATTTAATTTGTACAATTAATTTAATTGTACAAATTACAATTTCATTTCTAAGCAAAATTTTTAATTCATTGCTTTTAAGTTCTGCTCTCCACATAACTGCAGGAGACAATTCACCTAAAATTTATACTACTGTGTAACAAGAACTCTCTCAAGTTTCCAAAATCATGTTCCATATTTCCTTCCAAATCTTCACCAGCAGAGGGTGTGGGAAAAAAGGAATCTTCCTACACTGTTCATGGGTATGTAAACTGGTACAACCGTTGTAGAGAACAGTATGAAGATTCTGTAAAAACTAAAAATAGAGTTGCCATATGATCCAGCAATCCCACCCCTGGCCATATATCCAGAGAACACCATAACTCAAAAGGATACACGTACCCCTGTATTCACTGTAGCATTATTTACAACAGTCAAGACATGGAAGCAACCTGAAGTGTCCATCAATAGGTGAATGGATAAAAAAGATGCGGTAGATATATACAATGGAATGCTACTCAGCCATTAAAAAGAACAAAATAATGTCATTTGCAGCAACAGGGATGGACTTTATAGATCGTTATACTGAGTGAAATAAGTCAGACAGAGAAAGACAAATATCATACGCTATTGCTTACATGTGGAACCCCCCCCAAAAGCTGAAACAAATGAACTTATATACAAAACAGAAATAGATGAACAACAATTTCAAAACAAGTCTATGGATACCAAAGGGGAAGGAGGGGAATGGATAAATTAGGAGTTTGGGGATTAACAGATACACACTACTATATATAAAATAGATAACCAACAAAGACCTACTGGATAGCACAATGAACTACAATGAATATTTTGCAATAACCTATAAGGGATAAGAATCTGAAAAGATTACATATATGAACCATTTTGCTATAGACCTGAAATTAACACAATATTGTAAATCAACCATAAAAAATTAAAATTTTTAAGAAAAATGTCTTCACTAGCAACATCTGTAATATTCATATTTCTAAAAATTGTTGATTTATGATCATTTAAGTATTCTCTATGACAATATAGGCTTTCTCTACTGTGTTTCTCACTTCCATTTGAGCCCTCACCAGCAGCACTTTCAACATTCATATATCTATTAACTGTTCAAGGTAATCTAGCATTTGTCTGTCATTCTCCTCAAAATTACTCCAGTCTATAGCCATTATCCAATTCCAAAGCAACTTCTTCTTTTAGGTATTTGTTACAGCTGCACCCTACTTCCCGGTACCAAAATCTGTATTAGATTCCTATGGTTGCTAAAACAGATTTCGTGGCTTACACCAACACATATTTCCTTGCACAACTCTAGAGGTAAAAAGTTCAGAACAATTTCACTGGGCTGAAAACAACTTGCCAACAGGGCCGTCCTCTGGAAGATCCACAGGGAAATCTGTTTCATGGCCTTATCCAGACCCCAGAGCTCTCTATACATTCCTTCTATTTCTTGTCCCCTTTCTTCAACTTCACAGCCAACAATGTAACATCTTGCTTCAGGGATCAAATTTCCTTCTTCTGTATCAAATCTATCTCTGAGTGAGTGAAGTCACTCAGTTGTGTCCGACTCTTTGCAACCCCATGACTACAGCCTACGAGGCTCCTCCATCCATGGGATTTTCCAGGCAAGAGTACTGGAGTGTGTTGCCATTTCCTTCTCCAGAGGATCTTCCCAACCCAGGGATCGAACCCAGGTCTCCCACATTGTAAGCAAGACACTTTACCATCTGAGCCACCAGGGAAGTCCAAAAGAGTAGAAAGTGAAAGAAAATGAAGTCACTCAGTCGTGTCCAACTCTTTGCCACCCCATGGACTGTAGCCTACCAGGCTCCTCTGTCCATGGGGTTTTCCAGGCAAGAATACTGGAGTGGATTGCCACTTCCTGCTCCAGGAGATCTTCCCAACCCAGGGATTGAACCTGGGTCTCCCACATTGTAGGCAGATGCTTTACCATCTGAGCTACCAGGGAAGTCAATCTATCTTTGCCTTCTTCTAATAATGACATGTGTGTTTACACCTGGGCTCAGATAATACACAATAATCTTCCACCTCAAGATCATTGAGGTAATCTTATATAGGAATGCTCTTTTGCCATATAAGGAAACATTTCAAGATTTAAGGGATTTGGAACTGGTTATTTTTGGTGGCCACTTAATCAGCCTATTAGGGCTTCCCTGATGGCTCAGAGATCAATGCAAAGAAATAGAGGAAAACAATAGAATGGGAAAGACTAGAGATCTCTTCAGTTACAGATACAAAGGGAACATTTCATGCAAAGATGGGCTCGATAAAGGACAGAAATGATATGGACTTAACAGACACAGAAAATATTAAGAGGAGGTGGCAAGAATACACAGAAGAACTGCACAAAAAAGATCTTCATGACTGAGATAATCATGATGGTATGATCACTCACCTAGAGCCAGACATCCTGGAATGTGAAGTCAAGTGGGCCTTAGAAAGCATCACTACGAACAAAGCTAGTGGAGGTGATAGAATTCCAGTTGAGCAATTTTGAATACTAAAAGATGATGCTGTGAAAGTGCTGCACTCAATATGCCAGCAAATTTGGAAAACTCAGCAATGGCCATAGGACTGGAAAAGGTCAGTTTTCATTCCAATCCCAAAGAAAGGCAATGTCAAAGAGTGCTTGAACTACTGCACAACTGCACTCATCTCACACACTGGATAAGTAATGCTCAAAATCCTCCAAGCCAGGCTTCAGCAATATGTGAACTGTGAACTTCCAGATGTTCAAGCTGGTTTTAGAAAAGGCAGAGGAACCAGAGATCAAATTGCCAACATCTGCTGGATCATCAAAAAAGCAAGAGAGTTCAGAAAACCATCTATTTCTGCTTTATTGACTATGCCAAAGCCTTTGACTGTGTGGATCACAATAAACTGGGGAAAATTCTGAGAGAGATGGGAATACCAGACCATCTGACCTATCTCTTGAGAAACCTGTAAGCAGGTCAGGAAGCAACAGTTAGAACTGGACATGGAACAACAGATTGGTTCCAAATAGGAAAAGGAGTAAGTCAAGGCTGTATACTGTCACCTTGTTTATTTAACTTGTATGCAGAGTACATCATGAGAAATGCTGGGCTGGATTAAGCACCAGCTGGAATCAAGATTTCTGGGAGAAATGTCAATAACCTCAGATATGCAGATGACACCACCCTTATGGCAGAAAGTGAAGTGGAACTTCAAAGCCTCTTGATGAAAGTGAAAGAGGAGAGTGAAAAAGTTGGCTTAAAGCTCAACATTCAGAAAACAAAGATCATGGCATCTGGTCCCATCACTTCATGGCAAATAGATGGGGAAACGGTGGAAACGGTGTCAGACTTTATTTTGGGGGCTTCCAAAATCACTGCAGATGGTGAATGCAGCCATGAAATTAAAAGATGTTTACTCCTTGGAAGGAAGGTTATGACCAACCTAGATAGCATACTGAAAAGCAGAGACATTACTTTGCCAACAAAAGTCCGTCTAGTCAAGGCTATGTTTTTTCCAGTGGTCATACATGGATGTGAGAGTTGAACTATAAAGAAAGCTAAGCGTTGAAGAACTGATGGTTTTGAACTATGGTCTTGGAGAAGACTCTTGAGAGTCCCTTGGACTGCAAGGAGATCCAACCAGTCCATCCTAAAGGAAATCAGTCCTAAGTGTTCTTTGGAAGGACTGATGTTGAAGCTGAAATTGCAAAACTTTCGCCACCTCATGCAAAGAGTTGACTCATTGGAGAAGACTGTGATGCTGGGAAGGATTGGGGGCAGGAGGAGGAGACGATAGAGGATGAGATGGCTGGATGGCATCACTGACTCGATAGACTCCAAGAGTTGGTGATAGACAGGGAGGCCTGGCGTGCTGCAGTTCATGAGGTTGCAAAGAGTCGGACACGACTGAGCAACTGAACTAAACTGACCGTACTGATGGCTCAGTGGTGGATAACCTGCCTGCAATGCAGGAGATGCGAGTTCGATCACTGGGTCAGGAAGATACCATGGAATAGGAAATGGCAACCAACTCCAGTATTCTGATATGGGAGATCCCATGGAGTGGGGCCTGAGGGTACATACAGTCCATGGGATTGCAAAAGAGTCAGCCACAAAGTGACTCAACAACAACACTGTTCAGCCTCTCGCAGCCAGCATTCCCTGTAAACTCTAGTTGGGAAGTGAAGAATTCAGACGGGAAAGCAAAGAAAGCAAACAAAGTGTTCACTATTAATCAGCTTAATAGCACTGAAGAACTTCTGAGGTAGAAAACACACTTTCCAGGGGCAGATAATCCCTCAGCATTCTGGACCACCATGCAATTAGGCAGGGTGGGTTCTGACAATCTAATAAAAGCCTTCACACAAAGGAATACCTGTTTTAGGACCTCCCAGGTGATCCAATGGTTAAGATTCCATGCTTCCAACACAGAGGGCGAGGGTTCAATCTCTTAACTCCAGGAACTAAGATCCAACATGCCACACAGTGTGGCCAAAATAAATAAATACAATTTTAAAAACTGGAAAAAGAAGAAAGACAGGTTTTGATATTTGAAAGTCAGGCAAATATGCCTCTAAATTGTACAGGCTGTGGGGGTTTGGCCAGGATACTGACATCATCTTCTATGCCTAGAATGTTTATAACTTTTCCTTTCTCCTTATCTCCCACCTGCTCTTCCTTCATTTAACAAATGTTTATTGTGCAGCTCCCCAGTATCAAGTACTAAGTTAGATGCTAGATATTCAATGTTCAACAAAATAGACATTATCTCTATCTTATGAAGCATCCGATCTAGTAGGAAAGAAAAATGTTTAACAAATGCTCGAAGAAATAATGATTCCAAATTGTGCATGATCTGAAGCAGAGTTTATTACCCTCAGCACTACTGGCAGTGGGACTGGATAATTCTTTGTTCTTGGGTAGGAGGACTGTTCCTGGCAAATCAGGATATTTAGCAATATCCCTGGTCTCTACTCACTAGATGACAATAGCCCTCCAATTGTGATGCCAAAAAGTATCGACAGACATTGTCAGCTGTCCCCTATAGGCTAAATCATTCTCAACTGAGAACTACATTACAGTTTAAAATGCACATGACAAACAAATTACTTTAAGATATAATAAGGGGATGTAACTTAGACGGACTAATCAAGACATAATGTTCCCTCAGAGAGAGGAGGGAACACTAAAACTGAACTGGCGTGAGAAGAGGGAATGAGGCAGAGATGTGGTAAGACAAATGAACATTCCAGAAAGGTGGCACAGGCAAATCTCTAAACTGATAAAGTTCTTGGGGGTGTTTTAAATAAAAGCTAGTAAGTGTGACTGAACATGAGTGAAAGAAGAAGGGAGGTTGAGATGACCTTGTCTACCCACAAGCAATAAAGAATCTGGATTTTAACAGACTTCTTGGCACTTAGATCCATCTCTCAAATCTAGATAAACATAAACACAATTTCCATATATATTTTCTAATTAGCTAATGGGGCTTTCCTGGTAGCTTGGACGGTAAAGAGACCGCCTGCAATGCAGGAGACCCAGTTCAATCCCTGGTTCGGGAAGATCCCCTCGAGAAGGGAATAACAACCCGCTTCAGTATTCTTGCCTGGGAAATTCCATGGACAGAAGATCCTGGCAGGCTACAACCCATGGGGTTGCAAGAGTCAGATATGACTTAGTGACTAAACCACTACCATCACCACCAAAATTTAAAAAAGGTTTAAGAAAACAAGGAAGTGTAGGATGAATGGTTCTAATACTGTGTAGTGGATTATTTGCAGATGTGGACACAACTGTCCCATTCTCATTTTTTTAAAATGTGATTGAGCAGCTCCTCTAATCAAGATGTGGTGCCTATATCCCCACTCTTAAATCTAGACTGGCCTTACCACCTAAAATGTGGAAGCGATGGTGGGCTAATAATGGGTCTGGTCCTAAACAGACTCTGTGTAATTTTACTCTTAGTTGAAGCACCTACTTCTTATCATGCCAATAAGCATAAGATAGCCTGCTGGAGGGTTACAGACCATGTGGAGCTGAGCCGAATCAGCCCAGTTGTCCCTTCGAAGGCCTTAGATATGTGAGCCAAGTCATGATCAGGCAAGTCAAATCATCCCCCTTTCACAGTGTTACTTACACGTAGTAAATCTATAGATTCTACAAAGTCAATAATACATTAACATAATAATTACATTATATAATTTTATATAACTGTAAACAAGGAGAGGAAAACAAATGTGTATTTATAGATTGGATTATATTGACTTGCTTATTTGTCATTTATGGTTCTCTTCATTTGTCCATATGGATTCCAGTTACCATCTGGAGTCATTTACTTAACTCAGTACAACTGTGCTTCCACTCCATTCCCTTTGTGCTGTTATTGGAAGATATATATATATATATATATATATATATATATATATACACATACATAGATAGATTGCATTTTCATATCTTATATGCCCGTTACATTACACAATTCTTAAATCAGTTAAGAGAAGAAAAGAAATATGCATATATACTGTCTTTTAAAGTTATAGTTATCAGTATTTTCCTTTTTTTTTATTGATTTTAATTACTGCCTGGAGATGCTTGCTTACTTGCTTTCAGATTGAATAACTTCCTTTCATTTTCCTTCATCCTTTTTCTTTCTACTCCTCAAACTAGGAAATCTCAATTATCCTATCTTCATAATCACTTCATCATTCTTTCTTCCACCAGTTCAAACCTACTAGCCTTCAGAGAAATTTCTTCTTTCATTTGTTGTAATTTTCAGTTCCAGAATTTCCATTTGGTTCCTCTTTATGATTTCTATTTCTTTGCTGGTGTGCTCTATTTGAGGTAGCATTGCCATCATATCCTTCTTTATTTATCTAATCATGGTTTCCATTAGTCCTTTGAACATATTTCCTTTGAACCTATTTATGATGGTAACTTGAAGCTCTTTGTCTGCTAAATCCCACACCTGGCTGCTTTCATAATTTTTTGTTGTCTGCTTTTGTTCTGTAATGTGGGAGATTCAAGTTCAATCCCTGGGTCAGGAAAATCCCCTGGAGAAGAAAATAGCAACCTACTCCAGTATTTTTGCCTGGAAGATCCCCCAGACTGAGGATCCTGGCAAACTACAGTCCATGGGTTGCAAAGAGTCGGAGACCCCTGAGCGACTGACACTTTCACTTTTGTTCTGGTGTATGGATCATAATACTGTCTGGTGTCTTTGCAGGTCTCACAATTTTTTTGTTGAAAACTGGAAATTTTAGATAACACGTTGCAGGAACTCTGCATACTGGCCCCACAAAGTGCTTATTATTTCTGTTTAATTGTTTAGTAACTGGCTGGATTCTTTGACAAAATTCAACATCCACTGATGATAAAAACCCTCCAGAAAGCAGGAATAGAAGGAACATACCTCAACATAATAAAAGCTGTATATGACAAACCTATAGCAAACATTACCCTCAATGGTGAAAAATTGAAAGCATTTCCCGTCAAGTCAGGAACAAGACAAGGGTGCCCACTTTCACCACTACTATTCAACATAATTTTGGAAGTTTTGGCCACAGCAATCAGAGCAGAAAAAGAAATAAAATGAATCCATATTGGAAAAGAAGAAGTAAAACTCTCACTGTTTGCAGATGACATGATCCCCTACATAGAAACCCCTGAAAACTCCATCAGAAAATTACTAGAGCTAATCAATGAATATAGTAAAGTCACAGGATATAAAATCAACACACAGAAATCCCTTGCATTCCTATACACTAACAATGAGAAAACAGAAAGAGAGATTAAAGAAACAATACCATTCACCATTGCAGTGAAAAGAATAAAATACTTAGGAATATATCTACCTAAAGAAACAAAAGACCTGTATATAGAAAACTATAAAACACTGATGAAAGAAATCAAAGAGGACACAAATAGATGGATAAATATTCCATGCTCATGGATTGGAAGAATCAATATAGTGAAAATGAGTATACTACCCAAAGCAATCTATAGATTCAATGCAATCCCTATCAAGCTACCAACAGTATTTGTCACTGAACTATAACAAACAATTTCACAATTTGTATGGAAATACAAAAAACCTCAAATAGCCAAAGCATTCTTGAGAAAGAAGAATGGACCTGGAGGAATCAACCAGCCTGACTTCAGGTTCTACTACAAAGCCACAGCCATCAAGACAGTATGGTACTGGCACAAAGTAATTGGCTGGATTATTTTAATGAAGTCTATAGCCTCCTGTCACATGAGGAAGCTTCTGATGTTCTTCATGGGGTGTGGACTTGGGTATGAGCCCAGATACCCTGGAACAATGGAACAACATTGGTTTCTACAGAAGTCTATCTTTTCTCTAATCAAACCCAACCTTTCAGTTTAGTTCAGTTGCTCAGTTGTGTCTGACTCTTTGCAACTCCATGAACCGCAGCACGCCAGGCTTCCCTGTCTATCACCAACTCCCGGAATCCACCCAAACCCATGTCCATTGAGTCAGTGATGCCATCCAGCCATCTCATCCTCTGTCGTCCCCTTCTCCTGCCCCCCCATCCTTCCCAGCATCAGGGTCTTTTCCAATGAGTCAACTCTTCACATGAGGTGGCCAAAGTATTGGAGTTTCAGCTTCAACATCAGTCCTTCCAATGAACACCCAGGACTGATCTCCTTTAGGATGGACTGGTTAGATCTCCTTGCAGTCCAAGGGACTCTCAAGAGTCTTCTCCAACACCACAGTTCAAAAGCATCAATTTTTCAGTGCTTAGCCTTTTTCACTGTCCAACTCTCACATTACAGCCCAACCTTTAAGTTCCACTAATTACTAGTTGATTGACCTGTTGTTTTTAAAAATTCCCTGAGGGCATGTATTGTACCACATACTTGGTATAATCTAATCCAGGCTCTCTTGAAAGGTTAGTTGCTTAGGTCACAACTAGTTGCTTAGGTCACAAGAACTAGTTCTGTCCTCAGGAAAGCTCCTCCCAGGTGTCACTTTATCAGTTTCTCTCCAGAAAACTAGCTAGCCTATAGTTTTGTCTGGATCTCTCAATCTCCCAATCTCTTTCCAATTGCCTTTCAACACAGCTTCCACTGTTTTTGACAGTGCCCTTAGGTTTGAACTTCTCCATACTCTGTTGCAAATGAAATCAGTTCCTTTGGTAAGAGATTCAGTTTTAGGGCCTGCATCACCGCTGATAATGCAAAGCCTTGGCTCTGGAGCTGAGAGTGGGGACAATGGAACTCTTTTCTTGAGTGACACCCTATTTTAGGAGCTGAATATCTGAGGGTGAGGTAGCCCCAGGTCTTCTCAGTTTGACTCTCCAATTGTGCATCACCCATGAATTAAAACCCATGTAAGGGTGATCAGATCCTAGCATACTCAGTGATGATGCACCCAAAGTAGAACCACTATCCCATGAGCAGGAATTGGGAGGAAGAAGCGAGTCCCTATCTCTGAGCCACACTTGCCCAGAACATAGCCTTAGTAACAAATACCAGGGGGCAGAATGAGAAACACTGATGTCCAGCCTCTCTCCTAAAGACAGCCTTTGGACTAGGAGTTGGAGGGATGAGCCCTGTGTCCTTGGCTGCACCAGTCCTGAGTGGAGATTCCATTTTGCTGAATGGGTGGGAGGAAGGATGGAGTGGGTATCAGTTCAAATCCCTTAAGACTTGCTGCTGTCTCCTTGTTTTAATGGATTTCCTTGAAGAAATATTTCTTCATTTGCTGTATGCCCTTAAGACCATTTCCGGAAATCTTAAATGGTTGTTTCAAAAATAATTTTCATCAGTTTTCTGGGGAATTGGTCTACAGAGCATGTCTCACTTCCCTGATGGAAGTGGAACTCTGGTGGTGATCTTTTTAATTTACTTGAATGTGTCAGGTCTTAGTCGCAGCACCCAGGATCTTCCTTGTGGCACATGGCCTCTTCATTGTCACATGCAGGCTTCTCTCCAGTTTTGGCACGTGAGCTCCAGAGATGGCAGCACATGGGCTTCCTAGTTGTGGCATGTAGGCTTAGTTGCCCAACAGTATGTGGGATCTTAGCTCCCCCATCATTGCATCCCCTGAATTGGCAGAAAGATTCTTAACCACTGGACAACCAGCCAAATCCCTGGTAGTGAATTTTAAGTTACTAAGGTTTGGTAGCTGACTATCTAACATTATCGCAGCAATACATCACTGTTTGCACACCACTTACTCATGGAACCCCAGACTCTCAAGACTTCATGGGGAATCTGGAGTATTCTCTCTTTTGACACTGAAGCCACTCTAGGAATCTAGTGCACTAAATCACTTCTATGGTAAATAACCCAGTGGACTGAAAAATACTTCATGCAGTTTCCAAAGGTGCTTCTCAGAAATGAGTTGTCCTGGAAGAATCTGACAAATCTGACTTGCAGAGAGGCTTAAATAAAGTTTAATGCTTTAGGCAATGAGAAGGGGCCAATTATTCACTGCATTACAGAAAAATACATACTCTCAAAATTCACCGTGGTCAGCAAAATAGTAAGATTGAAGATTTGCTTTTAATTAAGAGGAGTCGTCACTGCATTTAAAAATAGTACTTCTTGAAAATTAAAAAAAAAATAGATCTTCATGAAAACTGAACTTGCAGAGTGAGATCCTCCTTCTCCAGATTTTTAATCAGATCTGACATAGAAAGTGACAGAAAGAACATCTAAGAACTTCTGTGTCTTAATTCCAGACCCTCTGGTATACTTCACCCCCAGTATGAAAAAAATGCCAAAATCACCAAACAGGAAAACTCCTATCCATCAATAGAATCCCAGGAAATCAATCACATCTATCCATCAATAGAATCTTCTAATAAAGATAACTAAAGAATTCAACAGCATTTTCAGCAGAGTCAAATATTTATTTGACTGTGCCAGGTCTTAGTGGCGGCATGGAGGATCTAGTTCCCTGACCAGGGATCAAACCCGGGCCCCCTGGGAGTCTTAGCCACTGGACCACAAGGGAAGTCCCAGAATCCTTTTTCTTGACCTATGAGAGCACACATCACTGGTACCTCATAGTCTAACAGCTGACTTCTCTGTCACAATACGCCCACATATTTTGAAAAGCAAAAGTTGCATGGTGAATGTTAACAAAACTTTTTGTAATCATTTCATCTTATAAATAAATCAATCCATCATGCTGTATTCCTTAAACTTATACAGTGATGTATGTCAATGGTTACTCAGTGAATCTGGGTGGGGGTGGAAATACCTGCAGCTAAACTTTGAGTCCTTGGGAATTCTAAGCCTAGTTTTTGGTCTATAATTTATAACAACAGAAAAACTGAAATATCCTCATGTGAAAATTTTCAAATATGAGGGAAATATCTATTCGGGCAATCACACTTGCTGGTCTCTGGATCCTGAGTCAAAAAGGAAGCCTTCAAGCCCAGTGCTCAGAAACCAACACTGAGTTGGTGGCAACAGACTTCTGTGGCAGGCTAGTCCACGGTCCCCACACATCATTTCACGAAGTATATTTTAAAATCTCCAATGTGGTCTTTTCTAAAGGCAAGAGACATAATACAATATGTTTCCTGTGCATATATTTCACTGCAAAAATTTTATTTAAATGTTGTGCTGATATTATCTTAATATTTTGAGTTATAAACCACAATGAAGCCTATGACTTCCATCTTAAAATGTGTATCCTTCTTATTCTTGTATACTTCCACTCTCAGCCCACTTTCTTTCCCTTTATGGTAAGCAAATGTTCTCAAAATCTTCAAATACCCAGATAAAACATTACTTCCTCTTTGAAGCTTATCACTCTTTTAGACTAAGTTTCTCTCCCATTTGCTCTCCAATGGCCCTTTCTAAAAAAAAGAAAAAAAAAATACACTAATGTGATGTTAGTTATCATTTCCATAGGGAGGGACTTTGGGGCATTTATCTTTTCCTGTTTATACTTGTCTATATTCCATAATTATTTACATGAAACATGTTTTGTAATAAGAAACAATAAATGTTCCTTAGAAAAAGAAAAGGAAGTCATGCTCAGCTGGGCTTCCCAGAGGGACTTTAATTTTTAGCATTACGGTATGTGACCAGTGACACTCAAGATGACCCAGAAAAGGGCAGAGTCTGGAAGAACTGTGGTGCATTTCTCAAAGGATGTGGTGACTCTAGGCCATGACATTTCCAAACATATGAAACAGGTAACTCCTGGTCTCCTCCTCACCACCTGCCCCTCCTCCCGCAGAGCCTATTTTTGTTTTCATTGTTTCTCGAGTTGTACAACCAGCTCTCAAAGTCATCCTGGAGCACCCTCTCTCACTACCAGGTTTATCGGGTACCAATCTCAACTCTTTCCTTGGAAACGTTCCTCAAACCATCCTTATCTTCGTGGTCGCAGTCAGGTCTTCATTTCTTTTTACCCAGCAACGTGCCACAGGCTCCTGAGGGTCCTTCTGGCCTAGCCTCCTCATCCTTTTCCAAGTTATCTTCTCACTGTTCCTGGTGTTTTTTCCTTCCCAGATCTCATCATCCTCATGCACTGTCACCATTTCCTTTTTTTCCTTCTAAGTATTAATGTATTTGGCTGCACTGGGTCTTAGTTGTGGCACGTGAGATCTTCAATCTTCATTGTGGCGTGCATGCTCTCGAGTGGCAGCCTGTGAACTCTTAGTTGTGGCACACATCCTTAGTTACATCACATGGGGTCTAGTTCCCTGACTAGGGATTGATCCTGGGCCCCCTGCATTGGGAGCGCAGACTCTTAGCCACTGGACCATCAGGGAAGTTCCATGTCTCCATTTTTGATGGTTGACTACTAACAGTTTTAAAGCCTCATCCCACCCTCTTCTTCCGTTCCACAAGTGGGCCAACTTATAAGAAAGCCTGCATGCTCCTTCCTGGGGTCAGTGGGAGATTTCAATCATACAAGCCCTTTCCCAGGCATGGGAACCTTTACCCTCACCCCACTCCTTAACTACCATAAATCCCTGAGCTAGTCTTCTCTCCCTGCTTGCTCACTCTCTTAATCTATTTAGGACTACTTGGGAACCTGTTCTGCCCAGAAAGCCTCATTATGTGAGAGATTCATCTTTTCATACTCTCTAAGGGGTGTAGGGGTGTGTGGGTATGTCGAGAGAGAGAGAGATCGCATTATATTTGGGCTGGGAGTCCATCCTGTATCTTAAAGGTGACCCCAGTAGTGCTGCCCTATTGTTCAGTCCCAGCTGCCCCACAAAGTACAGAACAAAGCTCTTGGTGCCTCCCTTAGGACCCTCCACCATCCAGGATATACCAAGGCCAACCATGATCTCTGTGTATCTGCTTTTCCCTTTGTCTGACATGTCCTTCCTACTTCCATTCCCTGCTTCCTTTTCCAACTCCCAAACTACATCTTCCTCCCCAAAGGCTACAAAACGGTTTCCCCAGCCCCTAAGATCAATTAAAAATATGATGTCCTCTTAAAGTCTCCACTAACTTCACTAAATAGAGATTTCTTCTTCCCTTCAAAGCATTTGAAGGCACGTCAGTCACTGTTCCTCCCTATTTACAAGTCCTTCCCCCGAGCAAGGCTCTGAACTTTTTCACAGCAGAAACCTCTTTTCTTAACCTGTGTGAGTGTGTGCTCGGTCACTTCAATCATGCTTGACTCTTGCAACCCCATGGAATGAAGCCCACCAGGCTCCTCTGTCCATGGGAATATTCAGGAAAAAATACTGGAGTGGGTTGCCATTCCCTCCTTCAGAGGATCTTCCCCACCCAGGGATCAAACCTGCGTCTCTTGGGTCTCTTGCATTGGCAGGCGGATTCTTTACCACTAGTGTCACTTGTGAAACCCTTTCTTCACCTAATATGCTTTATCAATAGTCTACTCTTATGAATATAATCACTGCTGAATAATATTATGTGAAAAAATTAAAATTAGCAATACACCCCTCACGATATTGAGAAAGTAGTGACTTTTTCAAAATAAAATGGAAGTCTTATTAAGAAAGAAAGACTGTTGTAAAAATATTTCAAGCTCTTCAAGATAAAGCAAGAACTAGAATTTTTCTATATTTGTCTATTATATGCAATGACTGTTAAGAAATTGTTGCCTGGCTAACAAAAAAACTCTAATAGTTGAAACCTAGCCATTAAAGATTTTTATTTTGGGGGAATCGCATGGTAAGAGGAGTTATTTGTCATTCCCAGATCATAAACATTTCATCACTATTGAGTTAGATGTTGAGGCCTAAATGATGCTACTGTGTTAAATTTAATAGCCATAGAAGAAGCAGTGTGACCGCTACAGCTCAATAATCATGAGATAATTGTTAATAAAATGAAAATGACTCTTTGTCTCAGTCTCTCCTTCCATAACAACAAAATCTGCAAACTAATGGGTTCAGTGTTTTCTTCCAGTTTGTTTGTGGAAGAGTGAAGAAAATGTTCACCCCATATGATAGCAAATACCTCCATCTTTTCTTGAAACTACTCTAAGTCCATAGTTGCTAACTTCCACTAAGAATATCATAAGCTTTTCATGAC
Organism: Antilocapra americana; assembly: GCA_007570785.1. Classification (NCBI taxonomy): domain Eukaryota; kingdom Metazoa; phylum Chordata; class Mammalia; order Artiodactyla; family Antilocapridae; genus Antilocapra; species Antilocapra americana. Next base: position 5,665,176 of record ML664186.1, read on the forward strand.
AAGAGGGATCTTGTATACTGGATCACACATCAGTCACTCAGCAAATATTAATTGAGCATCTACTATGTAAGCTGTATCACAGAATTCAATCCACTGTGCCCTGCTTATGTCTTTACAGGTTCCTGTTCCCCTGCAAGTCTCTGAGCTTTTGAGTGCACAGATCACCCTATTTTCACATAATGCCCACTATACATGCTGAGTTTGGCTTCCCAGGTGGCTCAGTGGTAAAGAACCTGCCTGCCAATGCAGGAGACACAAAAGACTGAGGTTCCATCCCTGAGTCGGGAAGATCCCCCAGAAGAGGAAATGGCAACCCACTCCAGTATTCTTGCCTGGGAAATCCATGGACAGACGAGCCTGACGGGTTGCAGTCAGACACGACTCAGGACACCTTCTGTACTAGCCTGGCGTGTGGATCCAGGGCTGAAGGAGACCTGGCCTCGTTCGTTACCTTATGGAACTTACTGATACCCAAAGACTGCACATCCTGAAAGCAATGGAATGATACGGATGTAAATTTCTATAGTGAGATTTGCAAATCAACTGCCTAAATACATATGGTGAAAACCAAGCTTGAGAATACTTCATCTGAAAAGATGTGAGCTACTGCTTTTGTAATCTCAAAGCTCAGTGAGATGTGCTCATAGATTTATGCAGCTGCCTGGGAAAATAATAAAAGTCAAACATCTGACTGCTTTCCTAGCCTCTATACATGACCCACTGTTATGACCATGGGAGGATTTACACGGTGATAAATCCATGGACTCCAATCCTCACCAAGTTCTCAAGCCTACACGGAAACCATGGCAATCAATCACATGTTCCCTGGCTAGTTCCTTTGTCCATTCCTTCCGGTATCATGTTTTAACTTCCATCCCTCTCTTCAAACCCTGTCTTCCCTCATGTCCTATCTCATCACAGAAGATGCTGTCAGTGCCTTCAAATCCTCAACTCCCACTCTTCTCAGTATACCCCAGCTTCACCCTACTGCAGTTCTCAGGAGATGACAAATAGATGGCAGATGGAGGACAAAGGTGTCAGTTCTCTTGCCTCTAAAATGGGATAATCGTGATCTATGTTCTGCCCTGTTGCGTAGCATTTCCCAGAAGGACTGAATCCCAGTTGTCCATGGGAGAAACCTATTCCATAACACATACTTTATCAGCTGACTTCTCATCTCTCTCTTGACTCCTTAACTAAAACTAATGGTGATTCTTGGAATGAACTTCTAAATAAACTACTTGCACACAACTCTGACTCAGAGCCCACCTCTGAAGGTACAAAATGAAAGTTAGTTGCTCAGTCGTGTCTGACTGTTTGTGACGTTATGGACTGTAGCCCACCAGGCTCCTCTGTCCATGGGATTCTCTAGGCTAAAATACTGGACTGGGCTGCCATTCCCTTCTCAAGAAGGTACAAAAGCACTTCCGTTCAGCAAGAGTACTCACCTCCTACTCCTCAGAGAGAACATAGAGACGCCAGCCAAGTCCCAGGCAGGGGTGGTCTTTGACGCCAAAGCTCCAGTTATAAACTTAACCTATCAACTCGGTGCTCTGTGACAACCAAGAAGGGTGGGATGGAGTGGGAAGTGGGTGGGAGGTTCAAGAGGGAGGGGGACATATGTACGTTGCTGTTTAGTTGCTCAGCTGTGTCTGACTCTTCTGTGACCCCATGGACTGTGGCCCACCAGGCTCCTCTGTGCATGGGATGAATTCCAGGCAAGAATACTGGAGTCGATGGCCATTTCCTTCTCCAGGAGATAGTCCCAAGTCAGGGATTGAAGCTTCGTCTCCGGCATTGGCAGGAAGATTCTTTTCCATTGAGCCACCAGGGAAGACCAGACGTATGTACACTTACAGGTGACTCACTTTGTTGTAAGGCAGAAACCAACACAACATTGCAAAGCAATTATCCTCCAATGGAAAAAAAAGTTAAAAAAATAAACTCAACCTAATCCACACTCATACTTCCTTCCCACCTTTCAACTGCAGTGGAAGAGTTGCCGATTTTTTCCCTTAAGATTAATCCCCTGATTTGTTATCTACAATCATTAGTCTTCAAGCTTTAAAAAAATCATTTTACTTTTAATTAATTTCAGATTTATAGAATATTTTTTAAAAATACAAAATTCCCATATATCTTTCAACCAGGTCTCCTCAATGTTAACATTTTACCATGCCTGCTTCATCATACTGCTGTTTTGTTATGTTTTGTTTTCCATAGTCGTTCTCAAACTATGATGAAGGACAATTTTTTTAAAAAAATCCCATCTTCTAAGGATCAATATTTTTGTCTTATGTTTGTGTAAAACATAATAAAAGTGAATCATTGCAGAAGCAGAAATGACAAAAGAAAATATCAGAGTACAAGCTCCTCATTTTACCATACTGGAGTGGGTAGCCTATCCCTTCTCCAGCAGATCTTCCCAACCCAGGAATCGAGCTGGGGTCTCCTGCATTGCAGGTGGATTCTTTACGAAATGAACTATCAGGGAAGCCCTTATGTTTATATTCAATAGATATCAAATGACTGTCAAATAACAGTATTTCTACATGTTTATTTTTCATTTCCATATTCATCGTGTCTCAGACCAGTAGCTCACAGTGCATGGACCGGCATGGGTCTGCTGACCACAATGAGCAGCATTAGTGTGGATAACAAAATCCATTGTCAAGGTTCTCACTCTCCGACCCTCACATTCCAACCTCCTCCTCCATCACAACAGCCTTTTCTTTCATAAGCATGCTCTAATATTTTCCTTCTTAAAACAACAGCGTAGATAACCCACAGTCCTATTTCCCATATCACTTTATCTTTTTATCCTTATGAACAAAGAATTTCATATCCTATCACTACATCCTTGTTTACTCCTTGATGACTTGTAGTCTGTTTCCACCAGTTCAGAAAACTGCTTCTGTCATCGATAGAGTAAACTGCTAGTTGCTAAGTCCATGAAATACATAGAGATCTCCAGCCTGTGAACTGCGGACCACACCCTCCCCTTCCTCAATCCTTTGTCTCCCTTGATTTTGGGGACATGACCTTCTCTGGGTTTCCTCTTCCATCCATCCATTGTTTCTCAGTACTTCTCAGTTTCAAGAATTCTCTCCACATAGATCACTATTTTCATTCTATAATCTCTCTTACTAAACAAACACTTCCATTCACATGCAAACATCTTTTACTGATGATTCCAAAATCTGTTATCTGGAGTTGAGATTTCTCTCTTTGAGTTACCACTATTGGTCCCACCACTTGGCCCAAACTAACCTCATTCTAGCTCTACCACTTGGTAATGTCACTTTATTCATGTTCCTTAATTTTTTGATTTTCAGTATTTGTATCTGTAAAATGGGCATAATATCTGACTCAGGACTGTTGTACAGATTAAATGATATAATGTAGGTAGAACATATAGTAGCACCTGACCACGGTCCTCAATACACATCAGGTATTACTAGTATTACCTACTTCCTCCTGGATTTTCTCCTCACATTAGTCCCTTATCACACTGAATGTGGCTAATATCATATCAGATTGTTTTCCCTCCCTCCTTTCCTTTCATGCTTTGACAAATATTCACTGAGCTCCTGCTACATGCCAGGCAGTATGTAAGGTGCTGGGAATAAAACAAGGACTAAGAAAGACCATTTCAAGCAACCTTAATGTCCATCAACAGATGAATGGATAAAGACGTGGTGTAGGGACATCCCTGGTGGTCCATTGGTTAAGACTCCATGCTTCCACTGCAGGAAGCCTGGGTTCAATCCCTGGTCAGGGAACTAAGATCCTGCATGCCACACGGTATGGCCAAAAATAAAGATGTGTGGTGGGAGGAGGTGTATAAAATGGAATACTACTCAGCAAAAATAAATAAATAAAATTTTGCCATTTGCAGCAACATGGATGTACCTAGGTATTGTCATACTAAGGAAAATAAGCCAGGACAAATATGATACTGCTTATACGTGGGATCTAAAAAAAAAAATGTACAAATGAACTTATTTACAAAACAGAAACAGACTCACAGACACAGAAAACAAACTCATGGTTACCAAAGGGGAAAGGCAGGGGCTGGGAGGACACAAATTAGCAGTTTGGGATTAAAAGATCTATTGTATAGCACAGGGAACTATATTCAACATTTTATAATAATCTATAAGGGAAAACAGTCTGAAAAAGAATACACACACACACACACACACACATGACTGAATCACCATGCTGTATACCTGAAACTAACTCCATATTATAAATTAACGATACTTCAATAAAAAAATAAATCTTTAAAAGATAGTCCCCACTCCCATTAAGTTTATACTCTAATGGTAACCTACATGATAACTAATTAATACAGTACAGAAAGTTGAGTGTCATCTTTTTCTTCTTCTCCCCTTACCCTTGTTCTGTGTTTTGACTTTCATGAATGATGAAACACTTCCCACTTTTTCTCCTTCTTATCTCTGAAGTCCATTCCTTCCTTGAGCTCTGCACTGAGTCACATGTAGACATTTACATTCAGATTCACATGAGTTAAAATCAAATTAAATTTAGAAAGTCAATTCCCTAGTCCCAGTGGTCATATAAGAACTTAGTAGAAACATGACTCATTGGAATATAACTGACTCATTGGAAAAGACCCTGATGCTAGCATAGATTGAAGGCAGGAGGAGAAGGGGACGACAAAGGATGAAATGGTCGGATGGCATCATCGACTCAACAGGCATGAGTTTGAGCAAGTTCCAGGAGTTAAGTGACAGACTGGGAAGCCTGGCTTGCTGCAGTCCATGGGGTCGCAGAGTCGGACACAAACAAGCAACTGAAATGCGCTGAGAATCATGTAGCCAGTGGTGCATCAGATGGAGCAGCTCTAGAACATTACCATCATACCAGAGAGCTCTGCTGGACTGTTCTAGCTTTGGTGCCTTAAAGCAGAGCTCATCTCTTTCCAACATTACTGAAACGGTCTAGGTATTAGTTTTTCTGCCTTTGCCCTATCCCTCAATTTATGCTCCACTTGTTTCCCAGAAAGATTTCCAGAATGTAGATACAACAATGTTACTCCTCAGTCAGCAATTCTTTAATACTCCTCCATTGTTTGGGGAATAAAAGCTTTGTAACCTGATTAACAATATTCTGCATAATCTGGCCTCAGTCTAACTCTCAGCCCTAATCTTTTGCGAATACCTCTACAGTTCAAGTCACAGTGGCCTAAAATAGCCAAACAGTTTTAAAAAAAAGAACAAGTTGGAGGGCATACATTACCTGACTTTCAGTCTTATTATAAAGCTACAGGAATAAAGATAGTGTGGTACCAGTGAAACAACAGACACATTTAACAGCATTAAAGGATCAGTAGACCCCAAATATATCGTCAGTTGATTTTCAATAAGGTCACCAAGAAAATTCAATGAAGAAAGGGTAACCTTTTCAGTGAATGGTGTTTGCATGATGGATACTCATATGAGAAAAAAATGAACCTTAGCCCTTACCTATAATTAGTATCTTATCAGATTACAGTGTATATGTGCATATATGGCATATATGAGCTAAGCTAATATATACACACTAATATAATACATACATTAATTGTAGCACTATAATTGTATATTTATTACAATATTAATGTAAACTGTATAATACTTTAAACCATATTAGGTATAATATATATACACATATATTAGTTTAGATATTATATATGATGCATATAATTTTCTGTGATATATGTAACATATATACATACCATGTATAATAAATTAGAAATGGATCACAGGCTGAAATGTAAAGCTAAAACTATAAAACTTTTAGAAGAAAACATAGGAAAAAAATTTTATGATGTTGGTGTTGAGAAAGATTTCAGTTCAGTTCAGTCACTCAGTCGTGTCCGACTCTTTGTGACCCCATAGACTGCAGCACACCAGGCTTCCCTTCTCCATTCCTGGAGCTTGCTCAAACTCATGTCCATCAAGTCGGTGATGCCATCCAACCTTCTCCTCCTGCCTTTAATCTTTCCCAGCACCTGGGTCTTTTCCAGTGAGTCAGTTCTTCACATCAGGTGGCCACAGTATTGGAGTTTCAACTTCAGCATCAGTCCTTCCAATGAATATTCAGGGCTGATTTCCCTTAGGGTTCACTGGTTGGAACTCCTTGCAGTTCAAGGGACTCTCAAGAGTCTTCTCCAACACCACAGTTCAAAAACATCAATTCTTCAGCATTCAGCTTTCTTTATGGTCCAACTATCACAACCATATATGACTACTGGAAAAACCATTGCTTTGACTAGAAGGACTTTTGTCAGCAAAATAAGTCTCTGCTTTTTAATATGCTGCCTAGGTTGGTCATAGCATTACTTCCAAGATCTCCTGGAGAAGGAAATGGCAACACACTCTAGTATTCTTGCCTGGAAAATGCCATGGACAGAGAAGCCTGGTGGGGTACAGTCCATGGGGTTTGCAAGAGTCAGACATGACTTAGTGACTAAACCACAAGCAACTAAAGGTCCCACATGCCTTGTAGTGAGGCCAAAAGAAGGTGGCAGGGGAAAGAGATTTCTAGAGTGCAGAGGATAATTTGGTTTCTTAACATTTGGATACTGATGTGAGGGTGTCTGTTTTTTATTGAAGAATAATTGCTTTACAACACTGTGTTAGTTCTTCCTGTACAACCATGTGAATCAGCTCTTGATATACATATTATCTCCTAACTCTTAGGCCTCCCTCCCACCCATCTAGGTCACCACAGAGCACCAAGCGAAGCTCCCTGTGCAATACGGCAGCTTCCCACCAGCTATCTGTTTTACACAGG
>ML664186.1:5676979-5689888 GCA_007570785.1 Antilocapra americana
AAGCAAAAAATAACTCACAAGGGGAATCCCATAAGGATAACAGCTGACCTCTCAACAGAAACGCTTCAGGCCAGAAGGGAATGGCAAAACATACTTAAAGTCATGGAAGAAAACAATCTACAACCCCGACTACTGTACCCAGCAAGGATCTCATTCAAATTTGAAGGGGAATTCAAAATTTTCTCAGACAAGCAGAAACTGAGAGAATTCAGCAACACCAAACCAGCCCTCCAACGAATGCTAAAGGAAATTGCCTAGATAGGAAACATGGATGGGATAGATAATCTGGAACCCAAAACAATAAAATAAATGGCAGCAGGATCATACTTATCAATAATTACCTTAATTGTAAACGGGCTGAATGCCCCAACCAAAACACAAAGATTGGCCGATTGGATACAGAAACAAGACCCCTATATATGTTGTCTACAAGAGACCCACCTCAAACCTAGGGACACATATAGACTGAAAGTTAAAGGCTGGAAAAAGATATTCCATGCAAATAAAGACCAAAAGAAAGCAGGAGTGGCAATACTCATATCAGATAAAGTAGACTTTAAAATAAAGGCAGTGAAAAGAGATAAAGATGGACATTACATAATGATCAAAGGATCAATCGAGGAAGAAGAAATAACAATTATAAATATTTATGCACCTAACATAGGAGCTCCACAATATGTAAGGCAAATGCTAACTAGTATGAAAGGGGAAATCAACAACAACACAATAATAGTGGGAGACTTTAATGCACCACTCACACCAATGGACAGATCAACTAGACAGAAAAGTAACAAGGAAATTCAAACTTTAAATGATACAATAGACCAACTAGACCTAATTGATATCTATAGGTCATTCCACCCCAAAACAAGGAATTTCACCTTTTTCTCAAGTGCACACGGGACCTTCTCCAGGATAGATCACATCCTGGGCCATAAATCTAACCTTGATAAATTCAAAAATATTGAAATCATCCCAAGCATCTTTTCTGACCACAATGCAGTGAGATTAGATATCAACTACAGGAGAAAACCTTTCAAAACTTCCAACATATGGAGGCTCAACAACACACTGCTGAATAACCAACAAATCACAGAAGAAATCAAAAATGAAATTCAGTTATGCATGGAAATGAATGAAAATGAAAACACAACAGCCCCAAACCTATGGGACACTGTGAAAGCAATGCTAAGGGGAAAGTTCATAGCAATACAAGCTCACCTCGGGAAACAAGAAAAAAATCAAATAAATGACCTTACTTTACACCTAAAGCAACTAGAAAGGGAAGAGATGCAGAAGCCCAGGTCTAGTAGAAGGAAAGAAATCTTAAAGATCAGGGCAGAAATAAATGCAAAGGAAACAAAAGTGACCATAGCAAAAATCAACCAAGCCAAAAGCTGGTTCTTTGAGAAGATAAATAAAATTGACAAACCATTAGCCAGACTCATCAAGAAACAAAGGGAGAAGAACCAAATCAACAGAATTAGAAATGAAAACGGAGAGATCACAACAGAAAACACAGAAATACAAAGGATCATAAGAGACTATTATCAGCAACTATATGCAAATAAACTGGACAATTTGGATGAAATGGACAAATTCCTAGAAAAGTACAACTTTCCAAGACTAAACCAGGAAGAGATAGATAATATTAATAGACCCATCACAAGCACGGAAATTGAAACCGTAATCAGAAATCTTCCAAAAAACAAAAGCCCAGGACCAGATGGCTTCACAGCTGAATTCTACCAAAAATTTAGAGAAGAGCTAACACCTATTCTACTCAAACTCTTCCAGAAAATTGCAGACGAAGGTAAACTTCCAAACTCATTCTATGAGGCCTCCATCACCCTAATTCCAAAACCTGGCAAAGATGCCACAAAAAAAGAAAACTACAGGCCAATATCACTGATGAACTTAGACGCAAAAATCCTCAACAAAATTCTAGCAAATAGAATCCAACAACACATCAAAAAGATCATACATCATGATCAAGTAGGCTTTATCCCAGGGATGCAAGGTTTCTTCAATATTCGTAAATCAATCAATGTAATACACCACATTAACAAATTGAAAAATAAAAATCACATGATTATCTCAATAGATGCAGAGAAAGCCTTTGACAAAATTCAACATCCATTTATGATAAAAACCCTCCAAAAAGTAGGAATAGAAGGAACATACCTCAACATAATAAAAGCTATATATGACAAACCCACAGCAAACATTATCCTCAATGGTGAAAAGCTGGAAGCATTCCCCCTGAAATCAGGAACAAGACAAGGGTGCCCACTCTCACCACTACTATTCAACATAGTCTTGGAAGTCTTGGCCACAGCAATCAGAGCAGATAAAGAAATCAAAGGAATCCAGATTGGAAAAGAAGAAGTAAAGCTCTCTCTGTTTGCAGATGACATGATCCTCTATATTGAAAACCCTAAAGACTCTACGAGAAAATTACTAGAGCTAATCAGTGAATATAGCAAAGTTTCAGGATATAAAATCAACACACAGAAATCCCTGGCATTCCTATACACTAACAGTGAGAAATCAGAAAGAGAAATTAAGGAAACAATTCCATTCACCATCGAAACAAAAAGAATAAAATACTTAGGAGTATTTCTACCTAAAGAATCAAAAGACTTGTATATAGAAAACTATAGAACACTGATGAAAGAAATCAAGGAGGACACAAACAGATGGAGAAATGTACCGTGCTCATGGATTGGAAGAATCAATATAGTGAAAATGAGTATACTACCTAAAGCAATCTATAGATTCAATGCAATTCCTATCAAGCTACCAGAGGTCTTCTTCAAAGAATTAGAACAAATAATTTCTCAATTTGTATGGAAATACAAAAAACCTCGTATAGCCAAAGCAATCTTGAGAAAGAAGAATGGAACTGGCGGAATCAACCTACCTGACTTTAGGCTATACTACAAATCCACAGTCATTAAGACAGTATGGTACTGGCACAAAGACAGAAACATAGATCAATGGAACAGAATAGAAAGCCCAGAGATAAATCCACGCATCTATGGACACCTTATCTTTGACAAAGGAGGCAAGAATATACAATGGAGAAAAGACAACCTCTTTAACAAGTGGTGCTGGGAAAACTGGACAGCCACTTGTAAAAGAATGAAACTAGATCACTTTCTAACACCATACACAAAGATAAACTCAAAATGGATCAAAGATCTAAGCATAAGACCAGAAACTATAAAACTCCTAGAGGATAACATAGGCAAAACACTCTCTGCCATAACCCAAAGCGGGATACTCCATGACCCACCTCCCAGAATATTGGAAATAAAAACACGAATAAACAAATGGGACCTAATTAAAATTAAAAGCTTTTGCACAACAAAGGAAACTATAAGCAAGGTGAAAAGACAGTCTTCAGAATGGGAGAAAATAATAGCCAATGAAGCAACAGACAAACAATTAATCTCAAAAATATACAAACAACTCCTGCAGCTCCATTCTAGAAAAATAAACAACCCAATTAAAAAGTGGGCCAAAGAACTTAACAGACATTTCTCCAAGGAAGATATAAAAATGGCTAACAAACACATGAAAAGATGCTCAACATCACTCATTATCAGAGAAATGCAAATCAAAACCACAATGAGGTACCACTTTACACCAGTCAGAATGGCTGCCATCCAAAAGTCTACAAGCAATAAATGCTGGAGAGGATGTGGAGAAAAGGGAACCCTCTTACACTGTTGGTGGGAATGCAAACTAGTACAGCCACTATGGAAAACAGTGTGGAGGTTCCTTAAAAAGCTGCAAATAGACCTGCCATATGACCCAGCAATCCCACTGCTGGGCATATACACTGAGGAAACCAGAATTGAAAGGGCCACGTGTACCCCAATGTTCATCGCTGCATTGTTTACAATAGCCAAGACATGGAAGCAACCTAGATGCCCATCAACTGACGAATGGATAAGAAAGCTGTGGTACATATACACAATGGAATATTACTCAGCATTAAAAAAAAATTCATTTGAAGCAATTCTACTCAGATGGACGAAACTGGAGCCCATTATCCAGAGTGAAGTAAGCCAGAAGCAAAAACAACAATACAGTATATTAATGCATATATATGGAATTTAGAAAGACGGCAACGAGAACTCAACATGCGAGACAGCAAAAGGAACGCAGATGTATAGAATAGACTCGTGGACTTTGTGGATGAGGGTAAGGGTAGGATGATATGGGAGAAGGGCATTGAAGCATGTTAATTGTCATGTGTCTAATCAATCGCCAGCCCAGGATTGATGCTCGGGGCTGGTACAGTGAGATTTCCCAGGAGGGAGAGAGGAGGGAGGGGGGTTCCGGAGGGGAAGCATATGTAAACCCATGGTGATATCATGACAATGTATGGCAAAAGCAATAAAAAAAAATAAAAATAAAAAAGAAACAGAAGTCAAGAAAATGATACTAACCACAGAAAGATGTAGCCCAGAATGGACCCACATTCGAGACGAGTTTCAGGTTCCTTGATGGGGTTTTCCTTCGTGGTCCAGTGGTAAAGAATCTGCCTACCAATGCAGTGGACAAGGGTTCGATAGACAACTGGTCAGGGGAGACCCCCACAGGCCACGGAGCAACTAAGCTCATGCGCTACAACTACTGAGCCCACACTGCAGAGCTCTGCAACAAGAGAAGGCTCACAGTGAGAAGCCTGAGCAACACAGCTAGAGAGCAGAACCTGCTCACTGCAACTAGAGAAAGCCTGTGTGCAGCAACAAAGATCCAGCGCAGACAAAAATAAATAAAAAGAAGAAAAGCATTCCGTGAAGTCATCCAAAAAATATGTGGAAGGGTGTGGGAGTAAATGGGTTAGAGTGAGTGCATATACAAACAACATATGGGCTATAGAAAAATGGAGTTACAAGTAAATTCTAAAAAGAAAGGATTATAGCTGAATGTTTACATACACTGGCAAGATAGCCATAACATATGTCATTGAGTAATAGGGCTTAGGTAAAACAAACTGCATGTTCCACAAATTAAAGCTGCACTTCCTTCTCTTAACATACAAAATGATTATAAGAAAGCCATTTCAACCAAAATACTAGATGTGTCTCCAGGACTCAAAGAAGTAAAAAGAACTATTTTATTATTGTATTCCCTAAATTATTAGAACACGTTGTCAAACTTGAATAAGTTGAATGACAGCACAGCTGGTTACCACAGGCTGGTAGAGCATTTCAGAAATCCTAAGTACATAGAATAAACATAATTTGACAACAGAAAGACATCTTCTCACCTTTTTCCTTATCTGTTTCCCAGATATTAGTTGCCTATATGTAAATACGTATGTGTGTACATGTTTTTATGCACACAGGGATAGAGGGATCTATTTAAGAATTTTATTGATGTCCAATCGAATGTCTTTATGCACTTAAGCCATAGGCTTTAAATTAGAACAGTCTTGTATTTAAGCTGGTATCTAAACAACATACAAACAGTGTATTATGAAGTGAAAAAATTAAACACTTCGTGCCTTTGCTTGAAAGACATTTTAATGAGGCCAAGATTTCAGCAGTATTTAAACTATATTATCAAATAATTATTTTCTAGTCATGACTTTGAATGCTTTAAGTAGATACCTCCTTTGTTCTCCAAATACATAGTCTGATATGTTGCAAAATGTAGTTTTGACTTAAATGAGGACGATGGTGTAGCTAGTTAAAACAATCCATAATAAAGAGAAATATTTTAAAACCTGATGCATCTCTCTAGTGTATTATATTCATATTCACAGTCATTATCTCATCTCCCTGTAGTGTAAAAAACATCTTATTCATGTTGAACTTATTCCAAAGCTTTCAAACTTCAGCAATCCTACTAAATATATATCCATACTAGATATGTCACCATATCAAGAATAGGAGTGAAAGCAAAGAACAATTCAACGGTGCTAAATAGAATCTGACTTATCTAACAAAGCAAAGAAATTCAGAGCAAAAGGACTGCTACTTTATACCTAGAGGCGTAATAGGTTTTTGGCAAAGTGACATACTTCTGCTATGAAATTGATTATGCTACGGATACATAATTGCTCCTATGTTCAGTGGGATCTAGAGCAATGCTTCAATTTGTAGATTAAATTAAATACTAGTAACAAGAAGATACCTATATCTCCCCTTCCTCATTCCATCAAACTTACAGAGCAGCCCATTGGCCAAAATGTCCCTTCTTTACACATTCCTGTCTTTTTCCTTTTAACCAAATGGTGAGAGAAGCCTTCCATTTCCTGAAGCCAAACCCCACCTCACAAACACAAAATACAAAAATCAGGAAAGAAGACGTCACGCTGAAGTCCGCTAGACACAGTATTCTTACCTCAATCTGACGGCTAGAACACTTTTGTAGGCTTGCTTTTCTTTGAGACACACAAACTGTAGAATGCTGGACTACCCGACCCTCGTGGAGTGCTAGGAGCAGAAACGTGACAAACCGGCCTCTTGTGTTCCCACAATCTAGTTACACACTGATCACACCCAGTAGCACACAGTAATGTTTATCTGTGGCAGACAGCTATCCCAAAGAAGCAGGCGTATCTCTACTTTAAAAAACAAACAAACAAACAAATGCCTTTGTTGACCAGCTGGGGAAAGGTAAGAGCTGTTTTATCCTTTAAAGCACACTGCCATGAGTTACTTTTTAAATCAATGTTTTCAAGATGATTCATTCACTGAATATTCTATTCCCCCAAACTTGTATTATTAAAGGACCTGGGGGAAAATGTATCTAATGATAACCAACACATATCTGCCAGGTACTATTCCAAGTGCTTTATATATGCCATTTCCTATAGTTTCCAAAACTTATGAAATATGAACTATTAGCCCCATAATACAGATGAGGAAACTAAGAAGTTTGCCCACAGTTACCCAATTAGTAAGTGGTACATCCAGAAGTTAAATGCAGGCATTCCACAGCACACTTTAAGGTTCTAGCTGTGAACCTGCACTGTGCAGGTCTGACTTGGAGAAGGTAAATCATAACAGGATGTGGCTGCTCAGCTGAACAGTAGATAGTGAGTGACGCCTTCTTGGTACTTGTGCTATGCTGGAGTAAGTGAACATTTTGGAAGATTATTTCCCCAAGATGAGTATTCATTTATATTACCATAGCAGGCCTCTTTTTCTGCTTTTCTGCAATGGTCCTTCGAAGTTCTGGGGAATTTAAAAACAAACGAACCACATGAGTCCAGCTTAAAGTGCCAGTAAAGTTATTAATTTAAGTTCAAAGAATAATACAGGAGAAGCCAACATAATACCTTTTAAAAGTCTCAAGGATAAATGCTTAAATCAGTTCAGTCGCTCAGTCATGTCCGACTCTTTGCAGCGCCCTGGACTGCAGCACAACAGGCTTCCCTGTCCATCACCAACTCTCGGAGCTTGCTCAAACTCATGTCTATTGAATCGGTGATGCCATCCAATCATCACATCCTCTGTCATTCCCTTTTCCTCCTGCCCTCAATCTTTCCCAGCATCAGGGTCTTTTCCAATGAGTCAGCTCTTCGCATCAGATGGACAAAGCATTGGAACTTCAGCATCAGTCCTTCCGATGAATATTCAGGACTGATTTCCTTTAGGATGGACTGGTTGGATCTCCTTGCAGCCCAAGGGACTCTCAAGAGTCTTCTCCAACACCACAGTTCAAAAGCATCAATTCAGATTAGATAATTCCTACTAAGTTGTCTTCAAATTCACTGATTCTTTCTTCAAGGTGATGTTGAGCCCATCTCTTATGTGTTTTATTTTGCTGATTGTAAGTTCTAAATTTTCATTTGGTTATTTACACTTTTCCATTGTCTGTTAAAATTCCTAATCTGTTCACTCATTAATACCATATTTCCTTCATTCACTGAACATTTGTCTTTAGTTCTTTGACTATAGAATAATTGCTTTAAAGTCTTTGTCTAAAAAATCCAACAACTAGCCATCTTTGCGCTTTTCTCTATTGACTTTTTCTTGACTATTGACAGGTCCTATTTTCCTGTTTTCTCCATGCTGAATATTTTTACTGTATATTAAAAATATTTAGCAATGCTGGGTTCTGGAGAGTGTTGATGTTTGATCTGTTTAGGATCTGTTTAGGAATGCTGAGTTCTGTAGAGTGTCAATGGTTTGTTTTAACAGGTAGTTTGATACCTTGGATCTTATGCTTATTAGTATGCAAAAAGCCTAAGTTGTTTACTAAGCCCAGTTAATTTTGAGGAATCAACCTCCAAATTCCAGCTCTTCTACAGATCCCATAAGGGTTGGGTTTTAGGATTGTTAAAGAGTGAATCTATTGTAGGCCTTACAATGGGGCATAAACTTTACTCCTAAAACTTCTGGTGTTTCAGCTGGATATCCAACATATTAGGGAGGTATTATCAAGGACTCATCACTTGTTTCCTGTACCTCCAACATCCCCCAGCATGGGTCAACTGGTAATATCTCTGTTCCTCTCTTAACCCTGTACCCTCTGGTCAGTCTCAGATAAGTCTTTCCCTATGACTATACAGCTCAGTCCTCAGCCAAAGACTCTTGGGAAACCGCCAAATGAACTTTTGACGATCTCCCTTTACATAGCTCTCTCTTCTCTGATGACTTGTCTTGCAAATTCCAGCTTCTTTCGATTTACTGAATCTTGATTTCTACCTCATCAGCCCAGCAGTACCACTGTGTGTTGCACAGAATCCCGCTTACTGTGCCACTGAAATGTTTTCCCCAAGCAGACAAGTGGAGTGATGATTCTGCTACCTGTGTGCTTCCTTTGTCTCTGGGATCACAGCCTTGTGCTGCCTGTTGCACAGTGCTCAGAAACAGTCAGCTCATACACTCTGCCCAGTTCTGTTACTGCTTTTGGCAGAAGGGCTACTCCAGTGCCAGTTATTCCAGAGTAAAAGTCTCCCAGTGGGCTTCATCTCTGAAAAAATGTAAATGGTAATAAGAGACCTATTTCCTCTGTTTCATCTTACACAGTCCTGCACGGCTTTACCCAATCTCAAAACATAACCATATGCATCATCTGTCAGGAAGGGAACAATCAATATGGGGAACAATCAGTCAACTGGCTGCTACATCCTTTACCCTCACCGAGCATCTTAGTTTGGGTTCCCTTAGAAGCAGATGCTGAGTCATGGATTCAAGTAAAAGTAGTTTATTTCAGAGAAGTTTTAGTTACCTATGGCTCCTGAAACAACTCATCATAATATTGGTGGCTTAAAACACACACACAATCATTGTCTTACGGTCTAGAGGTCAAGAGGTTTAAAATTATTGTTACTGGGCTAAACTTGGGTACTGGCAGGGCCTCACTCCCTCCAGAGGTTCTAGAGAATTTGTTTCTTTGCCTTTTCCAGCTCCTAGAGGTACATTCCTTGCTTATGGTCCATTCTACCATCTTCAAAGCCAATAGCATAGCATCTTGCTTCAGTAGTCACCATGCCTTCTTCTAGGTCAAAACTTTCCCTCAACCTTTCTCTTACAAGGACACTTGCGATTACACTAATGGTCCATGCATAAAATCTAGGATATTCTCCTCCACTCAAAACCTTCCACTTAAACATATTTGCATGGGGAAAAAAAAAAAAACACCTCCTGTCATATAAGGTAAAATTCACAGATTTATGGACTAGAACCCGGATATATTTTGGAGCCATTATCCAGCCTACCTAAGTCCACACTCTGGGCCCTAGAGGTTCATGTTCCCCCCTCACATGCAAAATACATTCACCCATCTCTTTAACCCGCAGAGTCTCCAACTATTTCAGAACAAACTCAAAGTGTAAGTCTCATCATCTTGATCAGGTATGAGTGAGATTCTAAGGCAAAACTCCTTTCCATCTATGGACTTGTGAAACTAGAAAATAAGTTATCTACTCTCAAAATATTGTAGTGGGACAGGCATAGTTATGGATATTCTCATTCCACAAGAGAGAACAAGGAGAGTCACTAGCCCAAGCAATATCAAAATCTAGCCAGGAAGTTACCTGAAGTTTTAAGGCCTGAAGATAATCCTCTATGACTCGAAGTCCTTGGCCTGTGATTCAATCCTGTGGGACACAGTCTTTACCCTAGGGCCTGTGGCTCTGACCTCTATCACATTTCAATACTACCAAACAATATTCTTGTATCTCTCCTTTGTATTCACTTTTTTTGGGAATGGTTTTAACATCTCCTGGTTGTCTCATGACTCAAGTAAAATCTTTAACATGTGTCCAATTCACATGTGTCTTTGCATCTGACCATCATAGTGGGAACTCTCCTAGTCAAAACAGAAAGAAATGGGAAAACTTTGCACAGGTGGCTACGCAGCCCTCCTGATAGAAATGCTCTCATCTTATATGGAATTATTGGAAAGCAGTCGGAACCAGCTTTGGATTCTAAGGTTGGGGGAGGAGAGAAGTTGGCGGATTCAAACATGATGGGAGCTCCTGTCAGACTTGTTGCTGGTATTCCAGAGTTCTGTTCCTGGGCCACAGAGTGTCACCCAGGGTATGTGTGGGCTTCATGCAAAACTGATAAAGTCAATAGCCAGCCTCCCTCCTCCAGAGGGAGTTATTTCTTGAGTGTTTTTTTTCCTTCCTGAGCCACCCTAGGATGAGAGCACTGATAGATGGAGACTTCTTCTTCTTTTTTTTTTTTTTTAGTTATATCATGACTTTTATTTATTTATTTATTTATTTATTTTTAATTTTCTTTACTTTATTGTGTTGGTTTTGCCATACAATGACATGACACCGCCCTGGGTTTACATATGCTCCCCCTCCAGAACCCCCCTCCCTCCTCCCTCCTGACTCCCCCACCCTGGGACATTTCGGTGCACCAGCCCCAGGCATCAATCCTGGGCTGGCGATTGATTTCACATATGTTAATTTCAAAGGTTTGTTGAGTTTTTCAGGGAGAAGTGATATTGTGGTGACTCATCCTAACAGCAGTTGTAGGGGGAAATCTGTCAAAGGTTAAGAGCATTAAACATAAGGAACGTGAAACAGTTAAATGGCAGTGTACAGTATACCAAGTCCTGTGCTGGATACAAGGGCAGCGGCTCTTAACCTTGGCCATTCATTAGAGTTCTCCTTGGCACTCAGAAACAATGAAATAGTACAATACAAGTGCCAGACTAATTAAACCAGAACCTCTGGGGATTATCCCAGGCATCTGTAGGTTTCAAAACTCCCCAGGCAATTTCAGTGTGAAATCAGGGTGAAGTGCCTCCGACCTAAACTTACAAGAGTTGAAAAAGACATAATTTGCGCCCTTGAGAAAGTAAACAGAGACAACCATGTAAATAAATACATGCATTTATTTACATAAGATACACATAAGACTCTAGATGCACTCATGGTGATGCACACAAGGGATCAGGTTTTTGGAGAGAAGGAATAGATTTATTTTCCTTGGGAGGATCAGGGGATCCTTCATGGAAGAGATGAGGTCAGAATAATTTTGAAGATGACAAAGGATGTTTGCCAAGCTGACAAGCAGGGAAGAAGATTGGAGGGGGAAAGGGAAGTCATATGCTCTGTGTGCAGATAGAGGAAAGCCAAGAAGATGCCCGCCGGAGATTTTTTTTGACCCATTGCTATCAGTTAGGGAACGGTTTGTGCGGAGTGCTCTCAACATCCAACCTGGAAGCTGCTCTTGACTGCCGAGAAGCCAGTGGCTGGGGTAAAATCCCCCTTTCTATTCATTGGAGTCTGTAGCATGAGAGTTGAGAGCTAGAAGGCAGTACATGGGCAGAGATGCCTTCTTCAGAGTAAGGGGTGACAAAGGAGGACTCTGAGTGACAGTCAGCATTTTGCACTATTAATTTTTTAAAGCATTATTTAGCATTTAGTGAAATCCATGTGGCTTCAAACCACAAAGATACCAGACTCCTCTCCTGCTCTCAATCTTCTCCATGCTCTTCTGCTGATGAATTTGACCTTCATGATGACAGACACCTTTAGGAGTTTCTCTTCTCCAGAATGTTTTCAGCACGATCGTATCACATCCATGATGGGACTGTCTCCAGTCTTGGTTTTGGTAGCATTTAGCTATGTCTGCTCCAAGGCCCATGATTTATTGAGGCTGACATTTGGATAGAAGTTCTGGTTCCTCTTTAAGAGGTTATGCCTCATATAAACCTTGTCAAAGTAACTTAGGTAGCTTTGCCTAAGTTGATTGTTTGGTGATGCCTGCCACTAGCCTGACCCTGCTTCCCCAATGCTTCTGGTTGTTCCTGATGTGGCTGTTGCCTTGGCTCCCATGGTCCTGAGTCTCATGGTTCTTCCTTAGTTTGGATGGTATGTCAGTGACCGAGGCAAATGAGATATCACTATTTTTGAAGCTGTATCATTTTCATGAGTGGATGCTGTAGTTAACAGAAACAAAGATAACTGTGGATACAGAGATACAATTTACATATGATTTGGTACTTGGTGCAAGTTTTGAAGACATGGTGTGAATTTTCACAATTGCATTCATGTTTGGAAATACTGCTTGAGGTCAACACCAATCAAGCCACATACCCATCACCAGTTGAGTTGTGACCAGTCTTATCCATCATGTGGCGTCTTGTCAGTTGCCACGTATGGCATTGCCCATAAAGATGCTACAGCAAAAGCTACAACTAACAATAATTTAAAAAATATATTGAGGGCTTACCAGTGGCTCAGCGGTAAAGAATCCATCTGCCAATGCAGGAGACACAGGAGATGTGGGAGACACAGGTTTGATCCCTTTCCTCCAGGAAGGTCCCTTGGGGGAGGAAATGGCAACCCACTCCAGTATATTTGTCTGGAAAATTCCATGGACAGAGGAGCCTGGCAGGCTATATAGTCCATAGGGTCGCTAAGAGTCAGACACTACTGAGCGCACACACACACACACACACACACACACA
>ML664186.1:5689988-5741663 GCA_007570785.1 Antilocapra americana
TTTATTTTATTTATTTTTATTGGTTTTGCCATACAATGACATGATATCGCCATGGGTGTACATATGCTCCCCCTCCAGAACCCCCCTCCCTCCTCCATCCCGACTTCCTCCCCCCAGGAAATCTCGGTGCAGCAGCCGCGAGCAACAATCCTGGGCTGGCGATTGATTTCACATATGATACTTAACATGTTTCAATGCCATTCTCCCAAATCATCCCACCCCTGCCCTCATCCACAGAGTCCATGTATCTGATCTATACGTCTGCATTCCTTTTGCTGTCTCGCATGCTGGGTTCTCGTTACCATCTTTCTAAATTCCATATATATGGGTTAGTATACTGTATTGTTGTTTTTCCTTCTGGCTTACTACACTCTGGATAATAGGCTCCAGTTCCGTCCACCTGAGTAGAACTGCTTCAAATGAATTTTTTTTTAGTGCTGAGTAATATTCCATTGTGTATATGTACCACATTTAACATCATCAAATATTTTACTTGCACATATGTTTACTCCTAACAAGGATAATAGTTTTGAAAGTTTTTAAAGAGACCTTTTTTTCTCATTTTTTGTGTTAAATCATGTTCTTCCAATAGAGTTCTTTGTTTTGTTTTGGGTGTGTGGGCTTCTCTAGTTGTGGCACGTGGACTTAGTTGCCCTGAGGCACATGGGGATCTTAGTTCTTAAAATCAGACATCAAACCCACGTCCCCTGCCTTGGACAGCAGATTCTTAACTACTGGACCATCAAGGAAGTCTTCCAATACAGTTTTAATTTTTAAAGTTTATTTTATTCAAGTATATTTGATTTATAATGTGTTAGCTTCTGCTACACAAGTAAGTCATTCATTTATATATACATATATTCTTTTTCATATTATCTTCCATGATGGCTTATCACAGGATACAGTATAGTTCCCTGTGCCATGCAGTAGGACCTTGTTTACCCATTCTATACATGATAGTTTGCAGCTGCTGATCTCAAACTCCCACCCCATCCCTCCCTCATGTTCCCTTCCCCCTGGGCAACCGCAAGTCTCTTCTCTGCGTCTGTGGGTCTGTTTCATTCTAATGTGGCTTTAGATTAAGAAAGAAGTAAGATGCCAACTTGGGGAAGAGAAGAGTGTAGAATAGGAAACATCACTGTGAAAGAGGTAGAAGGAGCCGAATGCCCATTCCTGCTGCTTCAGGTGATGTGGAAAGAAACAAGGTAGCAGTTCGGTGAGGCAGGTGGTGAAGCACATGTGTCTTTCTCAGCCTCTCTGGGTTGAAGTACAGGGAAGGGAAACCAGCTAGATAGATTGAGGGGGAGATGAAAGCAGAAGAGGGCTTTTCTTTGCTGGCTTCCTGTTTAGGCTCTGAGAGGAGAAGGATTTCTAAGGCATCCCCCGTGATAACACAGGGCCACCCCTTCAGAGCCACAACAGATGCATGCTGTGGTTATGGGAAGACTTGGACTGAGACAGGATCTTAAGCCTCCCTGGTCTCTTGTGGGGACCAGGAAAAGCCAGAATTTTTTCTGAATTATGGAAGGACCTGGATATTAGCTGAACATGACTAGGAAGCTTGCCTTAGGGTCGCTGCTCCAGAAGTCAAGTGGTCTATTGGAGGATGCGGCTTTGTAGGCCACCTAGCCTGGGGGCTCAGAGGGAGTGGTCAGCCTCAGAGGGATGTGTGGAAGCAGGGAGGGACCCATCACAGGTACCGATTGAGTTGGGAGAGCACAGATATTAAGTTTACCTGTCATCAGCTTCCACGTGGTCCACTGCCAAGCAAGGTGTCCAGAAACTGGGCAGCAAAGGACATCACTGTGGAGACCAGAGGAGCCTGGATGAGCCTGAGTGAGTGGATCTGAAACCTCTACCATCCCTGCCACCACAGTGCTGTGTTTTCCAGCCTCCTGGATCCCATCGAATGCCCAGAGGAGAATAAGCATAAAGAGGGGAGAAGGAAGGCAAATAGAAGGGGAAATGTGGAAACAGTGGCAGATTTTATTTTCTTGGGCTCCAAAGTCACTGTGGATGGTGACTGCAGCCACAAAATTAAAAGATGCCTCCTCCATGGAAGGCTATGACAAACCTAGATAACATATTAAAAAGCAGAGTCATCACTTTGCCAACAAAGATCCGTATAGTGAAAACTATAGTTTTTCCAATAGTCATATACAGATATGAGAGTTGGACCATGAAGAAGGCTGAGCACAGAAGGGCTGATGCTTTCAAATTGTGCTGCTGGAGAAGACTCTTGAGAGTCCCTTGGACAGCAAGGAGATCAAAGCAGTCAATCCTAAAGGAAATCAACCCTGAATACTCATTGGAAGGACTGATGTTAAACCTAAAGCTCCAATACTTCGGCCACCTGAGGTGAAGAGCCAACTCATTGGAAAAGACCCTGATGCTAGGAAAGATTGAGGGCAAAAGGATAAGAGGATGACAGAGGATGAGATGGTTGGATGGCATCATGAACTTGATGGACATGAATTTGAGCAAGCACCATCTCTAGGAGATGGTGAAGGACAGGGAAGTCTAGTGTGCTGCTGTCCATGGAATCACAGAGTCAGACATGACTTAGCAACTGAACATCAACACGGGGAGAAAGAAATTGGAAACACTGGGGAGAAGCTAACTCATCTTAAGAGATTGTTTGAAGTATTGCATCAGCCTGAATTAATGTGATTAAACTATTAAAACTTCAGGTTTTCCCCACGGGCCACTTAAGGTGAAGGCTTGTGAGGTTAATTCAGGACATATAAATGGTGCATTTTCTTTGACATCTATACAAATCTGTGATCCAGCTATACTGGTTTCCAAGACTGCCACAACCAATCACCACCAACCTGGTGGCTTAAAATAACAGAAATTTGTACTCTCATGATTCAGGAGGCCAGAAATCTGAAATCAAGGAATCAGCAGCGTTGGTTTCTTCTGGAGCCTCCAAGGGAGATCCTCATGGTGGCCAGCCATCATGGGTATTCTTTGGCAGGTAGATTCATTGCTCAGAACTCTGCATCCATCTTCATATAGTTTGTCCTCTGTGTGTCTCAGTCTCTCTCTCTCTTTCTTAAAATTAAAGATATCAGAAATCTTAGTCCGGTGGCTAAGACTCCATGCTCCCAATATAGGGAGCCTAGGTTCGATCCCTGGAACTAGATCCCGTGTGCCAAGTAACTAGAGATCCCATATGACCCAACTAAGCCCTGATACAGCCAAATAAATAAATAAAGTAAAGAATAAAGTGCAAGATTTAAAAAAAATGCATTATTGGATTTAGCACCCATCCTAATCCAATATGACCTCACCTTAATTAATGACATTTGCAAAGACCTTCTTTCCGAATACTCTGAGGTTCTAGGTGGACATGAATATCTGGTGACACTATACAGCCCAGGGCTTCCCTCATGGCTCAGTAAAGAATCCATCTGCAATTCAGGATACCTGAGTTCCATCCCTGGATTGGGAAGATCCCCTGGAGAAGGGAATGCTACCCACTCCAGTATTCTTGCCTGGAGAATCCCACGGACAGAGGAGCCTGGTGGGCTATAGTCCATGAGATTGCCAAGAGTCAGACCTGACTGAACAACTAACACTTTTACTTTTCATACAGTCCAGCACACTGACAATATTTCTCCCTCACTACCCTGTAAGCTTCCCCGATGGGGAAGCCCCTGGGCTTCTCTGATGGCTCAGCAGGTAAAGAATCTTCCTGCAATGCAGGAGACACAGGAGATTCGGGTTTGATACCTGGGTCAGAGAGATCCCCTGGAGGAGGACATGGCAACCCACTCCAGTATTCTTGCCTGGAGAATCCAATGGACAGAGGGTCTTGGCGAGCTACAGTTCACAGTGTCGCAAAGAACTGGACACAGTTGAGTGACTAAGCATATAGCCTGTAAGCTCTTAGAGAGCAGTGACCAGGTGGGTTTTATTGACCCTATTGGCACCTCACTCAGAGTGTGCTCCCAGAGTGTATTCATTGATCAGGTGAAAGAACTGATGCATTCCATCAATATGACTGCTTCTTCACTATAGTCCTTCCACCCAGCGGTACCTCTTCAGTCTATTGTGGGTCAGATTAGTATTCTGTCCCCTGACTCAGGGCCCACATCCCAACTTTTTACTAGCCCCTACATGAGGTTTCTCCAACAATAAGGCTTCAGTCCATGAGCAATTCCCCAAGACTTGTTCCCCTTGGTCTAAGCAGAAAGTGATTATTGAAATTTATTTTACGTCCTTCAGCATTAGTTGAGCAAGAGAGGAGTCCTTCCTCTGTGAAAATACAGAGGACATTTATTTCTCACCTTGCAAGGCTAAGAGAGGCCCTGTTTATCCTGTTTACCCTTCCTGACCCTACATTAGTGCTACTGTTTATCTGAGTTAAAGATTAGCCTGGGCAAGATGCCTCTTCTGCAAGAGGGAGTGTTTCCATGCAGAATTTTGGAAGGCTTTTGATCAGGCTGCCATGTAATTAGGAGATAAAATAGGGCATAGGCAACTGATGAAAAAGAGAAAAAAAATTCAGTCAGTTCCAGGCATTGTGCTTCATCTATGGTAAAATGATGATTACTTCTTTTTGCTTATTTTGCTGTAGGCTTGCAACAAAAGTGATTACTTAGGCAGGCTTGGTCAAATATTTAGGACCTGTAGACTAAATTCAATGTAATGACTAAGTGTCAAAGCTGCTTTCAAAGCCCAGGGAACTTGTATTTTCAATTCAACAATTGTATTCCAAACCCAGATCTAAGTGTGATCAAAATTAAATCCCTCTTCCATCCTCATTTCTGCCAGCCTACTCTAATCCATCTCTCTAAAATGCTCTTATTTTTGCCTCCTGGCAATGAAACTCAAGATGAAAACCCAAGCCATAGAGTCAGACACACCCAACTATATACTTAGTTGTGTTTTCAACCAGTGTTTCTCAGCCCTGGCTGTGTGTTAGAATTACTTTGGGAGTTTAAAAATCCTGATGTGCAAGCCCCACCCTATACTAATGAAATCACAATCTTTGGAGGTAGGACCCAGGCATTAATATTTCCTAAAACCCCTCAGGCAATGACAAGATGCATCTATATTTCAGAACCAGGGATCTCAGATGAATCATTTGTCTTTCTAAGCCTCAGTTTGATCTTCTGTAGATGGAGATAATTTCCATTCTCATAGAGTTTTTTTCTGAGGATTCAGTGGCAGTGTGTGAAATATTTTTAGTACAGTGCCAACTAGTTAATAATCTCTCAGTACAGTATAGCTGCTTTTATTACGTTTAGTCTCATATTGTTCACAAATGGTTCCTTATGTCTTATTTCCAAAATAGGAAAAGTTCTTCTCTAGAGACTATTATATTTTATTCTTAATTAACTAATTAAGGAGTATTTCTTATGGTATGTCTCTGTATCGAGTACTATAGGGAAGAGAACTTAAAAATAGTTAAGACAAGGCTGCTTATCTCGAAGAGCTCAACATGTAATGGGGAAAGATGACATCATGCACTTGGCTCTGATCCACAGTGCACTCCGCAATAAGCATGTTGGTATAAGTAACCAGGACATGCAATGGAGGAGTGCTGTTTTGTCACTCAGCTGTGCACGACTGTTTGCGACCCCATGGATTGCAGCCTGCCAGCCTCCTCTGTGCATGGGGCTTCCCAGGCAAAAAGGCTGGAAAGCCATTTCCTCCTCCAGGGGATTTTCCCAACCCAGGGATCCAACCAGGGTCTCTTGGGTCTCCTGCTTTGGCAAGCAGATTCTTTGGCACTAGTGCCACCTGGGAAGCCCCAGATTGGAGAAGAGTGCAGTTTATTTTGGTTGGAGTCCTTGGAAGACTTCTTAGACAAAGCAGAACCTGCACTAACTGGGTTTTGTAGAATGAGTTAGCCTGAGATGGACAAGTCGGTGCTGGGCAAAGAGTATAGGGAGAACTGCTTTTACAAAGACAAAGGGGAAGAACATTGAGTTTTCTTCCCCAGAAAGGCAAGTGGTTCATGTCTCAAGAGAGCATTTGAGAAAGAACCACAATGGTAGAGAATAACAGAAAGGTAGGTAGAGACAATTGATGGAGGTCTTGGCAATCCAAGGTAAAGAGTTTGGACTTTTTGTCTGTTTTACTAGTTGGGAGCAGAGGTTGTTGGTTGTTATGACCTTCTTGCTAGTTGGGGCTGAGTCATGCAAATAGAGAACAGTCCTGCTTACAGAATCCTACAAGGCCCAGTCACATCAGGCTCATTAGCATCAAGCCTGGTACAATAGAGAATACATTTCCTAACATGTATGTAGGACAGACACTGGTAAAAATGTGCTCTATTGCCCATTACCTGGGGGCTTGTTAGAAAAACACAATCTTGGATTTTATCCCAGAACTATTACATCTAAATTTGAATTTTAACAAGATCCCCAGTGATTGATATGCACATTAACATTTGAGAAGCATTAGGCTAGCCTCTCCTCTTTGCAACGTCTTTCCCAATATCCAGCCAGTCGAACATGTCTCTCATCACCATAACAACTGGTGTCCCATAATAATCAATAAAGATGTTAGCAGAAAGGAGCAAGTTGGCAAATATGACCTTTCCCCCCAATTTAGAAATGTTTTGTTTCCAGAAGTCTCTTGAGGTAATACCAATTTCTTCTTATGGATGCTCCTCACATTTTAACATACAACATTTACTTATTAATGCTGGAAAAGTCACCAGTAGATATGGACTTCTTGCCACCAGTGACCTCATTCAGATGCGCACATGTGTTTTCCAAAGTCAAGCAAAATTACTAAGGGTACATAAATCTTAATAATTGTATCTTCTGATTCCTTGATATCTTGATCCCTTGATATTGCCAACAGAGACTTACCTTTTTGGCAATCAAGATATGCTCTAGTTGCATAAATAAGTTTCCTGGGGTAAAATGATTACAGGAAATGCCCTATATTTTCTTTCCTTTCTGTGGTGTGTATAATATATGCTAACATATTTTTTAAATATTTATTTATTTATTTTTGGCCACCTTGGGTCTTAGTTGCAGCAGACAGGATCTTCATTGCGGCACCCAGCTTCTGTCTAGTTGTGGCACGTAGGCTTAGTTGCCTTACTGTGTGTGAGACCTTAGTTCCTCGACCAAGGATTGAACCCGCGTCCCCTTGCATTGCAGGGTGGATTCTTAACCACTGGACCACCAGGGAAGTCCCATTATAACATATGGTAACATATTTAAGATTCTATGGTATCCTACAGGAAGTGTCTGGTTAGTTTACTGTCCTCACTATGTTTCACCACAAAACACACTTAATCATTAATCTCTTGCAGAGTACAGAGAAATTCTGTACTCCGAATTGTGTGAAAGAAAGGGATGGACAATGTCAAGGGGTGTAAAGTCAACCATTAGAAATGCACAATTCACAGAGAAAAGGGGTGGAGAGGAAACTGTGCCAAGATAAACTTGAACTCCATTAGCCTCAGACTTCTGTCCTGTAGGAAGGCACTCAATTAGTTCAGAGCCTTTCTAACTTACCAAATGTTGTTTTAAGCCTCTCCAAATATCTGAACACATTCTCAGTAAATGGAAAAAATATTGTCCAATTTCACAATTAGAACCATATAAAACTTCTGGGAAGGGATAATGGCTTTGGTATCAGACACACTTGTGATCTTGGGTGAGATCTTTACCTATATGAGTCTTAGTTTTCTCTTCTCTAAAATGGGAAGACTGATTTCCACATAACAGATTTTTTTTTTTTTTAGTATTGGTATTTGTTTCAACCAGTCAATTTAGTCTTAAATAAATTTGAAATATAAGAAAAAAAATCACCTACATACTCATGCAGTTACCATTTCTATTTCTCTTCATTCTTTCATGGAGCTCCACACCTCAGGATGAAATCATTTTTCTTCTGCCTGAAGAAATTCATTTAACGTTTCTTCTACTGCCAATTTTCCACTGCTGAATTATTTGGATTTTGTGTGTCTGAGAAATTCTTTATTTCAGCTTCATTTTTGAAAGATACTTTCATTGGGTGTAGAATCTTAGATTGACAGCTCCCGCCCCGCTCTGCCCCCTGACTTAACTGATACTGCTGCACTGTTGCTTCCTGTCATGAACAGCTTTGCTCCTGTGTATGTTATGTATCTTATTTCTCTAACTGCTTTTATGATTTTCTCTTTATCACTGGTTGTAAGCAAAACTCATCACCAAGATGAGTCTTGGTGCCGTTTTCTTATGTTTCTTGTAATTCAGTTTGTTGAGCTTCTTGGCTCATTGCGTTTACATTTTCCTTTCATTTATAAACTTTTGTCATTATTTCTTCAAGTGTATTTCTCTGTCCCCCACTCTTTGGGGTCTATAACTATACATATGTTAGGCCAATGGAAGTTGATTGCAGCTTACTGATGCTCTATTTTATTTTTATTCTTTTATTTTTCCTTTGCGTGTCACTTTGGAAGATTTCTATTGCCATGTCTTCAAATTCACAAAGCTGTTTTGCAATATCTAATTTTATGCTGATCTCCATGGCAGTTTTCATCTCTGGAAGTTCAATTTAGGTCTTCCATATATCTCCCAAGTCTTTACTTAATACGCTCAATTTTTCTTCTACATTCTTGAACATACGAGATAGTTAAAATGACTGTTTTAATACCTTTGTCTAATTGGTTTTATATATGTATCACTTCTGGGCATGCTTTGATTATTTCTTTATTCTCCTCACTGTGAATCATATTTTCGCGCATCTTTGAATGCCTGATAATTTTTGTCTGGACTCTAGACATTGTGGTTTTAACTTGTTGGGTGCTAGATAATTTTGTATTTCCATAAATAATCTTGAACTCTGTCCTGGGATGCAGTTAAGTTCTTGGGAACCTTTTGATCCTTTTGAGGCTTGCTTTTAAGCTTTATTGGGGGACTAGAGCAGTTCTTAGTATATAACTAACTTTGGCCCACTGCTGCTGCTAAGTTGCTTCAGTCATGTCCAATTCTGTGTGATCTCATAAACAGCAGCCCACTAGGCTCCCCTGTCCATGGGATTCTGCAGGTGAGAATACTGGAGTGGGCTGCCATTTCCTTCTCCAATGCATGCATGCATGCTAAGTCGTTTCAGTCGTGTCCAACTCTGTGTGACCCTATGGACAGCAGCCCACCAGGCTTCCCTATTCACAGGATTCTCCAGGCAAGAATACTGGAGTGGGCTGCCATTTCCTTCTCCTTTGCCCCACTACCAAGGCAATATCTTTCTGAGTACTTTGCCCAACACACTGTTCAACCTGTGAGTTTTTTTCACTCTGGTTAGCAGAAATAGGAACTTGCCCTGGCTTTTTGTGAGCTCTGGGAATTATTCCTTTTGCTACTTTCAGATACTTCTTTCCCTAGACTTTGCTAGATTTATCAACCATTATCCTGACCAGTGGGCTTCCCTCATAGCTCAGTCATTAAATATCCACCTGCAATGCAGGAGATCCAGGTTTGATTCCTGGGTCGGGAAGATCCTCTGGAAAAGGAAATGGCAAACCACTACAATATTCTTGCCTGGAAAATTCCAGGTGGGCTATAGTCCATGGGGTTGCAAGAGTCAGTCAGACACGCCTTAGAGGCTAAACCACCAACAATAACCACCATGCTGACCATAAGTGAGCCTAGGACTTTCGAGGAAACTTCTTCAGACCTCTCTACTATCTCTTTCTCTCTCTCCCCTCCGCTCTTCCACTCCTGTCTACTACTCTTCTCTGTGAACTCTCTAATCACCTTCACCTCCCTGAGTTTCCATCGCCTTCTCAACTTGGATCACTGGAATTTGCCCGAGTTTCCTCTCCCAACACTGTGGCCTGAAAACTCTCTGCAGTAGTAACTTGGGACAATTTCTGGGACTTATATGATCTTATTCCTTCATTTCAGGGCTCACTGCATTGCACTGCCTGATGTCCAATATTTGAAAACAGATATTCCATTTACTGCACCCAGTTTTTCAGGTGTTTTAAGTAGGAAGATAAATCTATTCACTGTTACTTCACTTTGGTTGCAAGCAAAAGATTCTATATATGAAAAATTCCAAATGCAGGCAGACAATATATAAATAATATCCTTACTGCTATAATTTGTGATCTTAAATTGAGGTTCCTTTCATTTATTCTAGACATTTCTGCTTCTTTGTTCAAAATGATGTCTTGACTGTCACAACCTTGTGTGAACTCTGCATGCTAGCAATAGGGTCTCATATCAGTGGCTAATTTCCCCAGAAGATTTACAGTGAAGTGCAAGGGTCTTCAGATTATAAATGACTTTTATTTGGCTACAACTATAATCTAGGCTATCATTGATTGATTTATTAGTAGTTAGTCTCAATTTAAGAACATTAGCCAAAGGTTTGTCTTTAGCCAAGGCATGTTACTAATGAAGTGACGTACCCCCCAAAATGAGCCATGTGGTAAATTTTGCTTTCTCTAGGTATCCATGCTTGGTGAAAATCTAATTGACCTATGCAGGCAGAGGCATATGCCCATAGTGGATGCTGCACAAATTGCAGGCATAGTTCTAATGTGTATTAATGGGACCTGCTATAATACCTGGGCTTCCCTGGTGGCTCAGGTGGTAGAGAATCTGCCTGCAATGCAGGAGACCGGGGTTTGAGCCCTACCTAGTTCCCAGGCTTAAGTACCTAAATGACAAAGATCCTTGACCACAGAAATGGTAACTTCTATAATGCTTTTTGTTACAAAACCTCAAAGAAAATTTGCATTTTTCAATAATCTACACAGAATAACTATAGTGTCATTTATTATTATTGCTTCTTTGGGCTGAAATGATAAAATATAAAAATAAACAACTACTACTTGGTAAACAAATTATGTTTAAGCCATCATTTTTAGGCCTCAAAACAACTGTGCGAAAAAAGCATAAGTGAGAAAACTTTACTGTTCTGAATACATTGTGCCTGTCCCTCATGAACTGGTAAGAAAGTCTATTCAGTAGTTACAATTTTGTTTGACTGATAAAATTATGGGAATGAATAAATAATTACCATACCAGTACAGTTTGTCAACATAATATAATAAAATGGTTATCATCTTTGGAGTCAGACAGGTATGGATTCATATCTCAGCTCACTAATTTGTTTTGTGATCCTCGAAAATTTACATAACTTACCTGAATGAGTTCAGATTATTTACTATTAGTAAATAATTAGTAAATAATAAGATTCAGCATGATTTGAGCAGTTAATATGTGACAGCCACCACAGTAAGGTGAAATCAGGATGATTATTATCCTCATTTTACAGATGAGGGCTTCCCTAATAGCTCAGTTGGTAAAGAATCTGCCTGGAATGCAGGAGACCCTAGTTCGATTCCTGGGTTGGGAAGATCCCCTGGAGAAGGGAAAGGCTACTCACTCCAATATTCTGGCCTGGAGAATTCCATGGACTGTATAGTCCATGGGATCTCAAAGAACTGGACATGACTGAGTGACTTTCACTTTACAGATGAGGGAAATGAAGCTTAAATACGTCACTTGCCATTAGTCGCATGGGTAGTAAATGAAGATCCAGGATTTGAACCCTGACTGACAATAGTATCATGCAAAAATAAGGTAAAACAGCATGTATGTTTAAAAGTCATTGGTAAGGATTAAATGTCATGCCGTGTGTTCCCAATACATGGTGATTCTTCAATAGGTGACACTCCTTTTCTTCACTGTAATTTCTTAAACAAGGATTCCACAGAGGGAGATCTAAATCTTTTTTTTTTTCTTTTTTGCTGTTGTTTAGTTGCTAAGTCATGTCCAGATCTTCTGCAATCCCATGGACTGTAGTTGGCCAAGCTCCTCTCTCCATGGGATTTCCCATGCAAGAATACTGGAGTAGGTTGCCATTTCCTTCTCCAGGGAAACTTCTTGACCCAGGGATCAAACCTGCATCTCCTACAATTGGCAGGCAGATTCTTTTACCACTGAGCCACCAGAGAAGCCCCAGTTTTTTAAAGAATTACTTTATTTGACTGTACCATGTCTTAGTTGTGGCATGTGAGATCTAGTTCCCTGACAAGGGATTGAACCTGGGCCCCCTGCATTGGGAGCAAGTAGTTTTAGCTACCGGATCACCCAGAAAGTCCCAAAGATCTAATAATTTTAATGAGTAGTTCTTGGTGGTGAGAATACTTGAGATCAATGGGAAAATTCAAATGCAGACAATGGAGAAAACTTTATGATGTTATAGGAATAATATTAGTTTATGAGACCCATGCCTGAGGATATTCTGAAATCATCTTCACAGCAATAAATGAAGCAGACACTATCTTCATCATTTCTATTGAGACTTGTGGAGGGTACATCTTCTTTATTCAAGTTCAACCAATAAGGTCTGGGGAGCAGAGGCTGAGTCCAAACAGTCCGAACACAGAGTGCCAATTCTAATCACTAAAGCATCCTGCATCTTCATAACTCCCAGACATTATTTTTAACTGGGGTTTTTGCATTAAAAAAAATTTTTTTTTTTGGCTGCACCACACAGCATGTGGGATCTTAGTCCCCTGGCCAGGGTTCAAACCCACACCACCCCCTGTATTGAAAGTGCAGTCTTAATCACTGGACTGCCAGGGAAATCCCATTTTTACATATCTGATTGAGGCAAGCTATGGGTTTGTGCCAGGATCATCCAGAAGATTCTATCCCACTCAGGGAGGTAGCATCCCATTGAAAATTAACATGGCAAGTTCAAGACAGGTTATGCAAATATTTCTATTGCACTTTCCATTGTGTAATTAGCCTCTTGCCACAGCCTGACTTCAGATTTCCATTCATGAAAGCCAGTTTGGAGCCAAGCAGGGTTGATGCCTGAAATCCTGGCAGTCATACGAGAAATCCCTTTTTCTCCCAGGTTTACAGCAATTAAATACTTGATAATGAATTGCTCATCAGTTCTGCAGGCATCGGAAGTGATTGCCTTTGCAGGTAGCAGTCATCCTGTGAAGTTGCCACAATTATCAATCCCCTTCAGGATGATTGGGATTTAGCAATAGGGACCAGAAGAGTGGAAGATTTCTCAAGATAGGGACTAATATTAGAAACTTGCCAATGAGAAATGATGTCTTTTCATTAATGAAGGTCACTTACAAAGTGAGCAGTGGCTAGAGAATGATCAGGATTTCTGAGGCTCCTCCCTTACAGACTTGAATGCACTGTGTACACCCAGAAGACAAGATAATTTTAAAAATCTATCATAGATTTTATTTTTCCTCTTCATGACTCCCACCAATCATTATGCTGACACAGATTAATTTCTGATCTAAGTGTTAAATTCCAGGTAATTTTTAATGCTGGTGATGGTCACTTTCTCCCCCCTGGAAAAATAATTTGGCGGCATACATGAAAAGCCTTAAAATATTTATACCCTCTATCTTTTTCATACCTTTTCTGGAAGTCTATCCTGCGAAAAGCAGAGGAATAGGAAAACATTGAAACAGTGTTATTTCTAATAGAAAAATATTAGAAAATACTTCAATGCTCAATAACAGAAAAGTTAGGTAAATTATAGTTCATTAAATGATGGGATATTATGCAGCCATTAAACGTCATGTTTTTGAAGAGTGGTTAATGACACATGGAAAATACTCATTATAGAATGTCAAGTGGAAAAAAATAAACACAATCAAGGTTGAATAACAGTAGGTATAGTGTAATTTATTAAGCATCCATTATATAACCCCGAAGGATAGGTATTTTTATTCCCATATAACAGAAAAGGAAACAAAAGTTCAAACAGGTTAGGGGAGAAAGAGAGAGAGAGGGAGGAAAAATGTGATATGAAAATATACAGAATTTATTGGTAGTTACCCTGGAGGGATAGGAACTGAAAACTGTGTTTTCATTATGCATTGTGGTAATTTCCACCATAAGTGTGTATTATATTTTCAATCAGAAAATAACAAATATTATTAAAATACTCTGGGCACCTAAGAAACAAACAACCTTGGAAAAGAACTTTTTCTTGGACCAGGAAGCGGGAGGTAAACATGAATTTTAGTCTTCAAAGACCTAGACTTGACCACAGTCTTGCTCGCTACACTGGCCCCTGGTTGGGGGATTATTCAGACATGGGAATCTCCCCAGCCTAGCTAGCAGTTTTCCTACTGCTGATCCCCTCATTATGGATAAGTCCTTGTCCCAGAAGGAAACATCTCGTAAACTCACCCACCCTCAGGAGTTTGACACTAAGAGTGCTGTTTGTCAGAATACCTACCTGATTCTGGTCCTGGAATGCCTGATCCTGGAATCATTCAAGCTCCTTAGCAAAAATGTTGATTCCTGGACCTTTCAGACTTCCTGAGTCAGGATGAGACTGGTGATTCTGCATCTGCAACGAGAGCTCCAGGTGATGCTATTTTGCTATGGTTAGAGATCATTGCCCCAGAGGAACCTACTGTTAACGGGGAAAAAACTAAGAGGGAAATGTTGAATCCAGTGAAAGCTTCTACAGGAAAGATATCTGGGGGCAGGAAATCCCTTTAATCACGTCAGTTCAGCAGTTTCCTAGTAGGATCCTGGCTCTGTACCTTCATGCTAGGGTGACCTTGACTTTGGGAAGTTACTTCCCCTCTCTGAGCATTTCCTTGTTTTCATCTATGAAATGAGAATGGCATGATGATGGTTGGTGATGATGGTGATGGTGGTGGCAATGATGATGGTTTGTTGAGGATGAGGATGATGATGATATGATGCAGCCCACCTGGCTCTTCTGTCCATGGGACTTTCCCAGCAAGAATTCTTTACCAC
This sequence comes from Antilocapra americana, assembly GCA_007570785.1. NCBI lineage: Eukaryota > Metazoa > Chordata > Mammalia > Artiodactyla > Antilocapridae > Antilocapra > Antilocapra americana. Next base: position 5,704,718 of record ML664186.1, read on the forward strand.
TAATCCAGCAGGGAAGCCTTTAAAACAGCCTACAAGATCATATATGATCCACTCTCTACCCCCATAACCTCTCTGACCCCACTGTATTCTGTTTCTGTTTAATCAAGCCAAGCACACTTCCATCGTTAAGATTCTCCCATTGCTATACAGATCGGCCATCTAATTCCATTGAGTCTTTTGCTCAAAGATACCTTTTCTGTGAAACCATCCTACTTAAAATTTCAACATTCCTCCTCATGACACCCTCAACCTCCCCTCACTTGCTTTTCTTTTTGTTTTGCACTGCACTTACCACCTTCAAACATACGGTATAATTGGCTCATTATTATTATTCTTTTATTGCACCCTCCCCCCACACATATCTGTTGAAACCCCTTTATCCTTTTATTGTTGCTAACTGATACCTCCAAACACCTTGAACAGTGCCTGGAACACAGTAGGTTCTCAGTAGATAGCAGTTAAGTAAATGCATGAGGCAGTGGATGAATGAATAAACGACTTGATAGTCCTTCTTCACCAGGGGGATTGAGTCTTACCTAAGGCAGAATGGCTTTAATGTTCTAGTGTTTACTCATTTGCCTTTTGTTTTATCCGTGTTTTAGCTAAGTCTTTGAAAGTCCCTGCTACTCTTTCTTATCAAAGCTTTTGTGTCTCTGAGTTCTGTGTACAGATGACTTGGACTGTTCAACACCTGGCTAGTGGGCAAGGGTCTGGAGAGCTATTTGCCATGGGCGTCATTTTTAAGAGGGTTCTTAAAAAGAGGAAGTCAGTACCTCGCTGCCACAGACATGGGGACAAGGCTTTCTGCAACAGACATAGACGCAGACATAGTGAGTTCCATTAAGACAGGATTGTACTATTACACTGATCTCTCCAGAGGAGCCTCTTGACATGAATCTAATACAATTTTCCAAGTTACTAAAACCAGTTCTGACTCTCTGCCTCCTCTGAGTTTCTCTTGGGACTGCAGAAAACAAGGCTACTGGCTCAGAAATCAAAATGCGTTTGGTGGGGAGGTATTGCAGACTAAAACACTCTCAGTGTTTTAGTGGTGAGTATTATTATTATTGTCATTTATTATTTATTTGCCCTCCTCCATACACAAAGAAGACTTTGTAATGATCCCTGCTTCCCTGCCTTCACATTTGCCCCAAATTGGCCTGAGTGATATAATTAGCCTGGGAGAGCCACTCACTCATTATTATTCTAATAAAAGCAAGTTTTCTCAAGGCCAGCTTGCTTTCTCCACAACCCCATGCCTCCATGGAGGGGATCAATAAGGATATATAAAACACCCAGAAGGGCACCATTCTGTGGAGAGGGGACCAGGCGGCAGAACCACAAAGAGCTTTTCAGGGCTGCTCGAACTCCCTCTGGCCAGGCCCGCGGACTTTAATGGTTGTTTTTGTCACTCTGCACAGCAAGATGTAATTTACCTTTCCTGGTATTTCAGAGCACGATGTTCTCTTACTCTTGGGTCTGTTTTGCATAATCGCACTGGAGTTCTTTGGCCATCTCTTGCAGTGGCACAAACCAGAAAGCAGAAAGAGAAACAAATGGGCAGCTCTTGGAGTGTTCCAGTTCCACCCAACAGCCTTGCTGTGATTCCTAGCACATGGAGCACAGATCCAGAAGAAGCCTGGGGACTACCTGGTGGCCCAGTGGCTTGGACTCCATGCTCCCAATGCAGGGGGCCTGGGTTCGATCCCTGGTCAAGGAACTAGATCCCACAAGCTGCAACTAAGACCTGGTGCAGCCCAATAAATAAAAATATTAAAAGAAAAAAAAAAGCCTGGGGAATAAAATTGATGTTATCTGATTATCTAAAGTGACAGAGTGGTGGGATAGTCATAGGTGGATCTCCGTTGAGGAAGACCTTGATTTCAGTCTTGGTTCTCCTCCTTTCCATCAACATGAACTTGGGTAATTTATTGGAACTTTCTATGACGCTGTTTATTCATCTGTAAGACAGGAACAATAAAACCTCTTGTAGAGTTGTTGTGAGAAACAGAGGAAATAACTTAAATCTTGGCACATAGTAGGTACAGAATGCATCCTGATGATGGGAAGAAATGCCTCTTTTGACTCTCCCCAGGGCTGGTGGTCCATAGGTTGTGAATGGTGGGTTTCATCACCCCACAACTAAAGTTCCTCTGTTTCTCAGCCCTTGTATATTCCCAGTTATTTTCCCCCCTCAGGCAACGATCTCCGGTGATGGCAATGATTTCCATAATCTTGTCACCTTAATTGCTGCTGTCACTATAGGTATTGAAGTTAATTTTGATTTCTTTTTGTTTCTGCTTAGCGCTTTGGAATGTGACTAATGGAATTATTTTGGGCTTTAGCTTAGAGTCATGTTCCTGGCAGCTTGAAGAGCAAGCCTGAGCTTTCTGTGTGGGGCCACTTTCTGCCCAGGGATGGGAAGGTTGTTGAAAGTCTCAGGAAAGGGGATCAGCTAGTTGAGGTCATTTCAGGCAAATGGCACATAAATGGTACGTGCTTTCTTATTGTCAGTTCCCTTTTGTACACCCCAATGAAATCTGATGTGTTGGTCTTACCAGCATTTGGGTGCTGTAAGGAAGGGAAGAAAACAAAGTTTATCCAGTGCCTAGGCATTATATTGGAGCTTCCCAGGTGGCTCTAGCGGTAAAGAACCTGCCTGCCAATGCAGGAGACATAAGAGATGAGGGTTCGATCCCTAGGTCAGGAATATCCCCTGGAAGAGGACGTGGCAACCCACTCTAGTATGCTTGCCTAGAGAATCCATGGACAGAGAAGCCTGGCGGGCTATGGTCCACGGGGTCACAGAGTCAGACACGACTGAAGTGACTTAGCACAGACACTCACCGGCATTATATTGCTTTAAACTATGTGACTCATCATAAAACTCCAGAATCGAAATCTAAAATATGACACAGGTGAACGTATTTATGAAATAAAAACAGACTCATAGACATAGAAAACAAACTTATGGTTACCCAAGGGGCAAGGGGGTGGGGGAGGGATAAATTAGGAGTTTGGGATTAGCAGATAAAACAACTACATATGAAATACTATACATATATAAAACTTTACATATATATAAAACTACTATATATAAAATAGATAAACAGCAAAATCCTACTGTATAGCATGGTGAACTATATTCAATATCCTGTAATAAACCTTAATGGAATAAACCATAATTCACACACACACACACACACACATGGGCTTCCCTGGTAGCCCAGTTGGTAAAGAATCTGCCTGCAATGCAGGAGACCTGGGTTCAATCTCTGGATTGGGAAGATCCCCCAGAGAAGGGGGGAACCCATTCGGCAACCCACTCTAGTATCCTTGCCTGAAGAATCCCATGGACAGAGGAGCCTGGTGGGCTACAATCCGTGGGATCATACATCTGAATCACTTTGCTGTATACCAGAAACTAGTAAAATTGAAAGTCGATTATACTTCAATTAAGGAAAAAAAAAACTCCAGGAGCAAGGGGTGCCTCTGTCACTTATGCTGCACCCTCCAAATGCTTCCTCCCTGGAATCAAGTCTTGAGTAAAAGAGTATTCACAACGGATCCTGTTGCAGCTTCCAGAATCTTTAGCTTCCTAAAGATTCTTGGAGCTGCCCTTTCTCACCCTAATTTTTTAAGCTTGATTATTCTTGAAGCCACCCTGCATTTTCCTAGCAAGCTCCCTTTCTCCCTTGGTTAGTTAGTCAGTTCCTATAACTTAGGACCGAAGAACCCTAACTCCCCGTATGTGCTTTACAGTTTTTAGGATACCAGTGGTGACATAACCTTACTCTCTCTCCCTCTTTCTCTTTCCCATTGCTGAGCCTGAAATACCCTGCCCACCTATCCTCTCCACTGCCTCTTCATCCTTCAAGACCCAGGTCAAATGTTATTTCCTCTATCGAATATCCCAGAGAGATCGATGTTTCCTCTGTGTCCCCCAAAGTGCTCCTGCCTCCCACGTAGCACCCGTTACATCACACTGCTAGTTTTGTTTGCATGTCTGCCGTTCTGCCAGGGAGCACTCCTCTGGGATGACAATCAAACTCCTGAAGGCCACACACATGACGCTGGGCACAGTTGTTACACACAGGGTCCCTGTTCATCCGTCGTTCCTGGCACATGTCAGATGGATGCACTGACCCCACCGAGGGACAGAAGGTCTGAAGGTTGTCAGATGCCCTGACTGAGAGCAGCTGTGCGGAATTTTCTCAGCATACACCTGTAGTGGGTTTATAGTCATCTGTTCAAAGTGCTCTGGGCCAAAATCAAAGAGTTTATTCCCCCTGATGAGCAGAGGTCAAAGAGTGCAAAGTCACTCTGACCTCTAAGATGCTCTTTTATCACAAATAACAGGCATTTTTTTTCCTGATTATAAAAGCAGTACAAACATGGTGTCAGGAATTTATATAATACCTGAAAGACAGAAAAGAGAGAATAAGAATGCCCCGTAGCCCTGGCACCCGGAGATAAATGCTGTCATTTTAAAGTACTTTATTCTAGTCTTTTTTTCCTCCAGGTATCGCAAGTTGTAGATATATTTATTTATGCACTATTTTTGTTATGAGCTTTCTTCGTTTGATCTTAGATAGTGCCCATTTTCTTTTATGTACCACTTTTATTTATTTTTTATTGAAGTATAGTCAATTTACAATGTCATGTTAGTTTCAGGTATATAGCAAAGTGATTTGTGTGTGTGTGTGTGTGTGTGTTTGTATCCTTTTTCAGATTCTTTTCCCTTATATAGTATTATTAAATATAATTCCTTGTGCTATACAGTAGATATATGTTAGTTATCTATTTTATATATGAAAAAAGTGAAAGCATCTGACACTTTCAGACTCCATGGACTGTAGCCCACCAGGCTCCTCTGTCATGGAATTCTTGAGGCAAGAACACTGGAGTGAGTAGCCATTCCCTTCTCCAGTGTATATATGGTAATCCCTAATTTGAAATTTATCCCTCCTCTCCTTCCCCCTTTGGTAACCATAAATTTGTTTTCTATGTCTGTGGGTCTAATTCTGTTTCGTATACAAGTTCATTCAAATCAAATTTTTTTTAGATTCTGCATTAAAGTGACATCATGTGATGTTTATCTTTGTATGTTTGACTTCGCTTTAGTATGATAATCTCTAGGTCCATTCATATTGCTGCCAATAGTATTATTTCCTTCTTTTGTATGGATGAGTAACATTCCATTCTGTACAGACTATGTACTACTTTTAGAGTCTGATAGTCCATCCTATGGAGAAACTAACACTGAATTCATCAGTCTTCTCACTTGCTCTGTCTATATTGTCCTCTATTTGGCGTGTGGTTGTAAATAACACTGAACTGAGGTTTGGGAGGCAGGTTAATAAACAGTACCCTCTCAGGACTTCCCTGGTGGCCTAGTGGTTATGAATCCACCTTGCAATGCAGGAGATGTGGGTTTGATTCCTGGTTGGAGAACTGAGATCCCACATGCCCTGGAGCAACTAAGCTTGTGCACCTCAACTACTGAAGGTGGTGTGCTCCAGAGCCTGCGTGCCACAACTCCTGAGCCTGGGTGCCACAACTCGAGAGGCCACGCACCCCATCAAAAAGATCCTGCATGATGCAACTAAGACCCAACACAGCCAGATAAATAAATAACTTAAATAAAAAAATAGTACCCTTTTGCCCCCACCCTCAGAGCCAGTTGAAGGTTAGACACACAGAAGTTAGGACAAATAAGGATCTGTCAACTTACTGATAATCGCGTACTAATTTAGAGGATGTAGAACCACAAAGAACTCCCTGATGCCGCATTCCAGAATATTTTTTCCAGCTTTGTTGAAATACAGTTGACCTATGACACTGACCTATGACAGTTGACCTATCTCTTTTAAGATGTTAAAGTCCAGGCTTGGTCCATGTACATATTGCGAACTGTTTCCCACAATAATCCCATCACCTTGAACAGTTCCAGTTATTTTTGTGTGAATGGTGAGACATTTAAGAACTACCCTCTTATCAGCTTTTAAGTGTCAAATGCAGTTTTGTTAGCCGTAGTCTCCACACTGTACATGAAATCCCCAACACTGATTCATCTCATAATTGGAAGTTTGGACCCTTGGGACAATACTTTCCCATTCTCCACCCCCGCCCAGCCTCTGGAAACCACCAATCAATTTTCTGTTTCTAAGAATTCCTTTTTTTCTTTTTTAAATATTTCGCTTGTAAGTGAGGTCATGCTATATTGGTCTTCCTCAGTCTGGGTTATTTCACTGAGCAAGATGTTCTGAAATTTCATTCATATTACCACAAATGGCAAGATTTCCTTCTTTTTATGGCTGAGTTATATATACATATAGTTGTTGTTCAGTCACCCAGTCGTGTCCGACTCTTTGCGACCCCATGGGCTGCAGCATGCCAGGCCTCCCTGTCCCTCACCTTCTCCCAGAGTTTGCCCAAGTTCATGTTCATTGCACTGGTGATGCCATCCAGCCATCTCATCTTCTGATGCCCTCTTCTCCTACCCTTGATCTTTCTCAGCACCAGGGACTTTTCCAGTGAGTCATCTGTTCGAATCAGGTGACCAAAATACTAGAACTTCAGTTTCAGTGTTGGTCCTTCCAGTGAATATTCAGGGTTGATCTCCCTTAAGATTGACTGGTCCAAGGGACTTTCAGAAGTCTTCTCCAGCGCCTCAGTTAGAAAGCATCAATTCTTTGGCATTCTGCCTTCTTTACTGTCCAGCTCTCATAACCATATGTGACCACTATATACATAAATATATGTATATATTATACATTGAATGTCATATATTAGAGAGAGAGACAGAGGGAGAAGAGAGCAGTAGACTCCTTCTTATGTGGGGAGTCAGATTCCACCCAGAGGGAGAGGGTAGAGAAGGCAGCACCCCTCAGACCCCACGTCTCCTCCCAAATTCACCAACTGGATGAACCTCATCCTTGTCCCCCGAGTACGCAAGAAGTAATACTTCAGTGGACATCTTCCACTTGACCAACTGTATTGGATATTCTGAAGCACAAGTCCATAGGTATTTTCTTAAGGAAGATTTCTATAAGAGTTATTGAGAGGTTGAATATTTTTGAGACATATTTTCAATTTGTTCACTGTAAAGTTTGTTCAAGTTTACCATGCCACCAGCGTGTATACAGCTGACCATGTCACTGAATCTTCATAAGCATTGAGCAATGCCAGCTTATTTTTTCATTTGTGTTTATCTGCTTGGAAAGAAAGCTGATAACTTTTTTCATCTGTTTGTCATTTGAGCTTTTGCTCTAAATAAGCCAATTATTCTTGCCCTTTGGCCATTTTTCTACTGAATTTTAATTTCTGAATGGGTTTTATATGCTAAGTATAATAAATTTGTCTGCTATATTTTTAATTTTATTTTTCTCTTTTATTTTGTTGATACTTTAAATAAGTTATATATTACTGAATTTGTTGAGTGTTTTTTATTCTTCCATTACTTACAAATTTCTTCCTTTTCAGATATAGTTTGTCTGTACCTTTTTATGGTTTTATTCATATATTTACACCTAACATTTTAATCTGCTTAGAGTTTATTTTGGTGTGTGTTGTCAGGCTGAGATTTATCTTCTTCCATAACAAATAGATAATTCATTGTCCTGGAACTTATTGCTGTTTTATGTAGTATCTTATTAGAAATTTAATATCTAGCAGGACAGGGTGCCTATGATTTTACACCTCTCTTATATCTCATCAAATCTCTTGGTTAGTCTCATCTCATATTTTCAAATGAAACTTAGAATAATTTTACTGCATTCTAAAAAAATTCCCAAAAAAGGACAATGCCAAAGAATGTTCAAACTACCAGGCAATTGTGCTTGATCAATTTACATGCTAGCAAGGTAATGCTCAAAATCCTTCAAGCTAAGCTTCAATAGTATGTGAACCAAGAACTTTCAGATGTTCAAGCTGGATTTAGAAAAGGCAGAGGAACCAGAGGTCAAATTGCCAACATCTGTTTGGATCATAGAAAAAACAAGGGAATTCCAGAAAGCATCTACTGCTGCTTTATTGCAGAGAAGGCAATGGCACCCCACTCCAATATTCTTGCCTGGAGAATCCCAGGGACGGGGGAGCCTGGTGGGCTGCCGTCTATGGGGTCGCACAGAGTCGGACACGACTGAAGCGATTTAGCAGCAGCAGCAGCTGCTTTATTGACTACACTAAAGCCTCTGACTGTGGGGCTCACAACAAACTGGAAAATTCCTAAAGAGATGGAAATATCAGACCACCTCTCCTGAGAAACCTGTATGCAGGTCAAGAAGCAACAGTTAAAACTGGACATGGAACAAAGGACTGGTTCCAAATTGGGAAATGAGTACGTCAAGGCTGTCTATTGTTGCCTGGATTATTTAACTTATATGCAGATTTCATCATGTAAAATGCTGAGCTGGATGAATCACAAGCTGGAATCAAGATTGCTGGGAGAAATATCGATACGTCAGATATGCAGGTGACACCATCCTAATGGCAGAAAGCAGAGGAAGTTAAGAGCCTCTTGATGAAGGTGAAAGAGGAGAATGAAAAAACTGGCTTAAAACTCGACATTCAAAAAAACAAAGTCATGGCATCCAGTCCCATCACTTCATGGCAAATAGATGGGGAAAAAGTAGAAACAGCAACAGACTTTTCTTGGGCACCAAAATCACTGCGGACAGTGAGTGTGGCCATGAAATTAAAAGATGCTTGCTCCTTGGAAGAAAAGCTATGACAAACCTAAACAGCCTGTTAAAAAGCAGAGACATCACTTTACCAACAAAGGTTCATCTAGTCAAAGCTATGGTTTTTCCAGTAGTCATGTCTGGATGTGAGAGTTGGACCATAAAGAAGGCAAAGTGCCAAAGAACTGATGCTTTCAAACTGTGGTGCTGCAGACTCTTGAGAGTGCCTTGCACTGCAAGGAGATCAAACCAGTCAGTCCTAAAGGAAATCAACCCTAAATATTCACTGGAAGGACTGATGCTGAACCTGAAGCTCCAATACTTTGGCTACCTGATGCAAAGAACCAATTCATTGGAAAAGACCCTGATGCTGGGAAAGACGGAAGGCAGGAGGAGAAGCAGGCAAGTGAGAATGAGATGGTTAGACAGCATCATTGACTCAATAGACATGAGTTTGAGCAAACTCTGTGTGATAGTGAGGGACAGGGAAGCCTGGCATGCTGCAGTCCATGGGATCACAAAGAGTCGGACATGACTGAGCGACTGAACAACAACAATAAACTTATTTTATTTACTTATTAAAGTATAATTGCTTTACGATGTTGTGTTAGTTTTTGCTGTACAATGAAGTGAATCAGCTGTATGCATACATATATCCCCTCCTTCGAGGACCTCCCACGCTGCCCATCCCACCCTTCTAGGTCATCATAGAGTCAGTATAGAGAGTCAAAAAACCTTCATATCATATATGTTGTGTGTGTGTTTTGCCTATGAGTTCTGGGGGGGTTTTTTGTTGTCGTTATTGCTGCTGGAAATCAATTGTTTTGTATTTTCTAATTCCTTTAATTTAAACATATAAGAAGATGTAAATGTATTAATTTTGCAACTCATTGCCTTCAAAACATTTTTATTATTTCCATTTTCCCAGCTCATATTTTTTTTCTAAGTAGGTAATCGTATCTTGTGGAAAGAGTAGTGAATGTCCCTACTCCTTTATGTCTCATGACCTGTTGGATAGATTAGAATATCCAGAACATTAATAAACAACAGTGGGTTTCCTTGTCTTATTGTTAATGTTAATGGAACTATCTCCTTAACCATTGACTTAAGACAATTAAAAAAAACTGTGTTGAGACACTTTCATTTTATTTTAGTTGCATTAAGTTTTTGTTAGCAATGCAGTGCGAGTGGACTTCCTCAGAAGCCCCCTCTCATTCTTTTTTGAGGATGATTTTATCGTTGCTTCAGGAGATTTGGTGGTGGCTCTTGGGTCATAAGGGCTTCCCTGGTAGCTCAATCAGAAAAGAATCTGGCTGCTGTGCAGGGGACCCCAGTTCGATCCCGGGGTCAGGAAGATCCCCTGGAAGAGGGCATGGCAACCCACTCTAGTATTCTGGCCTGGAGAATCCCCATGGACAGAGGTGCCTGGCAGGCTACAGTCCATGGGGTCGCAAAGAATCGGGCATGACTGAGCAACTAAGCACAGCACAGCACAATAGTCTTTCCTCCTCAAGTATTGGCAATGTGGAAGAAAATTTTGAGACCCGTATCATGTTTTCATCTTCCCAGATAAACCGTTTTTCAGTTATGTTTCATTTTCTGCCTGGCTGCATGTAGGATTTTAAACATTTTTCCTTGAAATTCTAAAACTTAATCCGATTGTATCTAGATGGTGTCATTCAGTGTATCTATTAGAATTACAAATTCAGATCATCCATAAACCTGGAAGGTTTGTTGCTATCTTATGTCTCTGATTATTGCTTTTGTCTTTTCTTATGATTGTGTTTTTAGACACATCTGTGGTACCCTGAATCTACATGTTTGGTTCTTTGATCTGATATATCTCTTACCATTTCACATCTTTATACAGGATTCCCTGATAACTCAGTTGGTAAAGAATCCACCTGCATGCGGGAGACCTGGGTTCAATCCTTGGGTTGGGAAGATCCCCTGGAGATGGGAAAGGCTACCTATTCCAGTATTCTTTTATACTGCATTCTGGATGAGATTTGTGTGTGCTATGTGCATCAATTCTTAGTTTCTGTAGTGTTCTGCATGTTTATAATGTAGGGTTTAATTTTGCTACTACATTTTGTATTTCTTTGCACTGTTTCTATTTCTGGTCGGGACATTTTCTTCTCTGTCCTTCTTTCTCCCGATTCCCTTTTATAACACTATCAGTATTTTACCTGAAATATTATTCATTCATCAAATGTTTTATTTCAATAGCTAAACTTTGAGTTAATAAGTTCTTTTCAGAATCTAAAAGTAACATATTTTTACTGCAAAAAATTTAAGAAATACAGAAAAGTATTTAGAATATAAAATGACCATTATCCCATTAAAAAAATCACTGCCAGTATAATGAAGTAATTTTTTTATGGACTGGAAAACTTAATATTATTCTTTTTTAAATTTGTTATTAATTGGAGAATAATTGCTTTATAATGCTGTTTGTTTCTGCCATACAACGATGTGAATTAGCCATGAGTGTACATATATCTCCTCCCCACCCCATCCCACCTTCCCAGGTTATCACAGAACACCAGGCTGAGCTCCCTGGGTTATATAGGAACTTCCCACTAGCTTTCTATTTTACACATGGTGGTGTATATATGTCACTGCTACTCTCTCAATTCATCTCATCCTCTTTTAGTCAAAATTTTTATTTCATTGGTATACATTTTTTCTTTTATTTTAAAGTCATTATAGACCTACTGGACATTGGAAATGTAGTATATAGGGTTCCATGAGCCTTCTACTCTGGTTCCCTCAGCAGTGCCGTCTCATAGAACTTTAGCATAGTATGAATCTAAAAAGTTGACATTGATAAAATACTGTTTCATAGACACAGATTTTACCAAGTTTTTTAGTATTTTTTACATGCATTTATTTGTGTGTGTGTGTGTGTGTGTGTGTGTGTGTGTGTGTGTGTACGTCTGTGCTATTTCAGCCCCTGGATAGCTTATGGAACCACTAGTATCATCGAAATACAAAGCTATTCCATTGTACAAAGGAACTCCCTGCTACTACCTTCTTATATTCACACCACCATCCTTGTATCTTGGCAACCACTAACTAATCTGTTTTCATCTATTTGGTTTTGTCATATCAAAATTGCTATATAAATGGAATCATGCAATGTACAGCCTTTTGGGATTGACTTATTTTACAATGCCTAATGCTTTTGAGATACATCCAGGATGTTGTATGTACTAATACATGGGTGGATCAGAGTTTATATAAACATTCACCCACTAAAAAACATTTGAGTTGCTTCTAGTTTTTTTTTTTTTTCCTATTATGAAGAAAGCTGCTGTGAACATTCAAGCAGGGATTTTTGGCATTTGTTGTTTTTAAATTCTATTTTTAAAATATAGCATTCTATTGTAAGTGTTTCTCCATATCGTTCTTTTGTCTTTGAAGACATAGTTTTTAATGCCTGCATAATATGCTACCATATAGCTATACCTCCATTTATTTAATCATTTCCCTATAGGTTCATGTTTCTTTGAATTTTATCAAGAGCTCACCAGATGCTCTTTAAATTTTTCTTTTTTTTTCTCAATAAGTCTTTTTTTTTAAGTTTTTTACTTTACAATATATCATTGGTGTTGCCATACCTTGACATGAATCCACCATGGGTGTACATGTGTTCCCCTTCCAGAACCTCCCTCCCACATCCCTCCCCATCCCATCCCTCTGGGTCATCCCAGTGCACCAGCCCTGAGCACCCTGTATCATGCATCAAACCTGGACTTGTGATTCATTTCACATATGATAATTTACATGTTTCAGTGCCATTCTCCCATATCATCCCATCCTTGCCCTCTCCCATAGAGTCCAAAAGACTGTTCTATACGTCCGTGTCTCTTTTGCTGTCTCACATACAGGGTTATCATTACCATCTTTCTAAATTCAATATATATGCATTAGTATACTGTATTGGTGTTTTTCTTTCTGGCTTACTTCACTCTACATAATAGGCTTCAGTTTCACCCACCTCATTAGAACTGATTAAAATGTAATCTTTTTAATGGTTGAGTAATATTTCATTGTGTATATGTACCACAGCTTTCTTATCCATTCATTTGCTGATGGACATCAGGTTGCTTCCATGTCCTGGCTATTGTAAACAATGCGGTGATGAACATTGGGGTACACGTGTCTCTTTCAATTCTGGTTTCCTTGGTGTGTATGCCCAGCAGTGGGATTGCTGGGTCATATGGCAGTTCTATTTCCAGTTTTTTAAGGAATCTCCACACTGTTCTCATAGTGGCTGTACTAGTTTGCATTTCCACCAACATGTAAGAGGGTTCCCTTTTCTCCACACCCTCTTCAGCATTTATTGCTTGTAGACTTCTGGATAGCAGCCATTCTGACTGGTATGAAATGGTACCTCATTGTGGTTTTGATTTGCATTTCCCTGATAATGAGTGATGTTGAGCATCTTTTCATGTGTTTGTTAGCCATCTGTATGTCTTCTTTGAAGGAATGTCTGTTTAGTTCTTTGGCCAACTTTTTGATTGGGTTTATTTTTCTGGAATTGAGCTGCAGGAGTTGCTTGTATATTTTTGAGATTAATTCTTTGTCCATTGCTTCATTGGCTATTATTTTCTCCCATTCTGAAGGCTGCCTTTTCACTTTGCTTGTAGTTTCCTTTGTTGTGCAGAAGCTTTTAATTTTAATTAGGTCCCATTTGTTTATTTTTGCTTTTATTTCTGATATTCTGGGAAGTGGGTCATAGAGGACCCTGCTATGGTTTATGTTGGAGAGTGTTTTGCCTATGTTTTCCTCTAGAACTTTTATAGTTTCTGGTCTTACGTTTAAATCTTTAATCCATTTTGAGTTTATTTTTGTGTATGGTGTTAGAAAGTGTTCTAGTTTCATTATTTTACAAGTGGTTGACCAGTTTTCCTAGAACCACTTGTTAAAGAGATTGTCTTTTCTCCATTGTATATTCTTGCCTCCTTTGTCAAAGATAATGTTTCCATAGGTGCGTGGATTTATCTCTGGGCTTTCTATTTTGTTCCACTATATTTCTGTCTTTGTGCCAGTACCATACTGTCTTGATGACTGTGGCTTTGTAGTAGGAACTGAAGTCAGGCAGGCTGATTCCTCCAGTTCCATTCTTCTTTCTCAAGATTGCTTTGGCTATTCAAGGTTTTTTGTATTTTCATACAAATTTTGAAATTATTTGTTCTAGTTCTCTGAAAAATACCATTTGTAGCTTGATAGGGATTGCATTGAATCTATAGATTGCTCTGGGTAGTATACTCGTTTTCACTATATTTATTCTTCCAATCTATGAACACGGCATATTTCTCCATCTATTTGTGTCCGCTTTGATTTCTTTCACCAGTGTTTTATAGTTTTCTATACAGAGGTCTTTTGTTTCTTTAGGTAGATATATTCCTAAGTATTTTATTCTTTTCATTGCAATGGTGAATGGAATTGTTTCCTTAATTTCTCTTTCTGTTTTCTCCTTGTTAGTGTATAGCAATGCCAGGGATTTCTGTGTGTTGATTTTATATCCTGCAACCTTACTATATTCATTGATTAGCTCTAGTAATTTTCTGCTGGAATCTTTAGGGTTTTCTATGTAAAGGATCATGTCATCTGCACGCAGTGAGAGTTTTACTTCTTCTTTTCCAATCTGGATTCATTTCATTCCTTTTTCTGCTCTGATTGCTGTGGCCAAAACTTCCAAAACTATGTCGAATAGTAGTGGTGAGAGTGGGCACCCTTGTCTTATTCCTAACTTTAGGGGAAATGGTTTCAATATTTTACCATTGAGGATAATGTTGCTGTGGGTTTGTCATATATAGCTTTTATTATGTTGAGGTATGTTCCTTCTATTCCTGCTTTTTGAAGGGTTTTTATCATAAATGGATGAGACAGCTTTACTCCACTGATGCTGCAGTGGGAATTTATTCATGGATTATTTAACAGGGTGTGTGGTCCTCCCCTTGTCTGGAGCAGCATGTTAAATCCTACACAGAGTACACCACTCTGGGACTTTCCTGGTGGCCCAGTGGTTAAGACTCTGCATTCCCAACGCAGGGGACCCGGGTTCTATCAGGGAACTAGATCCCACATGCCACAACTAAAATTCCTACATTATGCAACTAAGACTTGGTGCAGCCAAATAAATAAATAAATTTTAAAGTAAATAAATTTAATTAATTAATTGATTTTTAAAGCCAAATAAATAAAATTTTAAAAGTACACTGTCCCCACTGCTCCCTGTCTCTCCCTGACCCCTCCTGCTTTGGCTGTCGTATCTCCCATCCCAGGTGATAGTAAGCAACTGCTGTTCACTCTTTCTCTGCAACCTTCACAGTGTCACAATTCCAGCTACTGTGGTCCCTACGGGACTATAATAAGAAAGATGCAGTGTAGAGGGGATGGGGACCAGTGAAGGAATCATGACCGCATCAGAACGTGTCTCCTACATAGCAGAAACTCATGTGTCTCAGATACCAGAGCTCAGGGAAAATCTATTACCTTTTCCCTTCCTGATCTTGCTGTTCTGGCTCAGGTGGCCAAGAGTGACTTCTTCATGGAAATGTCTCCCAGGGTCTGGCTAGTGCTATTCCAACCATGCATCTTGATGTGGCTTGAAATTATTTTCACAGAAAAGAGATGCTGTGAAAATCAGGTGTCTCTAGGGTTCCACCCTCATTATCCAGAAGTCTGTAATAGCTTTGTGATCTAAGAAAATGGTGCTGGGGGCAGGGTCTTACTCTTCTCCAAATGATGATGACTGTTAATTCTGAAACACTTCCTTGTTTAAAACACTTAATATGCATTATCTCAGCTCATTCACCTAGTTTCTGAGCACCTGTTATATGCCAAGCACTGGGGACACCAAGTGAATGACACATTTCTTTCTTCTTGCTTCAAATCCTCAATGGTGTCACGTAATACTTAGAATAAAATTTTGATTCCATCACTACTCAGGCTGGCCCTTTCTGTCCCTCCAATCTCATCTTCTCTCTCTTATATCCATTTTCCATTTCTCTTGAGCCACAAAGGTCTCTGATTTGTTTGTTTCTCCTTCCCACCTCCAAAGTCTGTTATTTCTTTTGCCTGAAATTCTATTTCTTTATTAACTCGCTGCTTCTTGTCATTCAAATCTCAGCTTAAATGTCACCTTCTAGAGAGCTTAAAAGGTTCTGCTTCAAATGATCAAATATTGGAAACAAAAGCATTCTGCCTCAGTCAAATCATTGCTTGTGTTATCTGCAATCAATTGGCTAATTGACCAATAGCTCGTAAGTATCCACGATGAGTCAGGCATTGTTTGGCATGTGTACAGTTCATACCCAGTCACTCTGTCATGTTTGACACTTTGCAACCCCATTAGTGGACTGCAGCCCACCAGGCTCCTTTGTTCATAGAATTTTCTAGGCAGGCATAGTGGGACAGGTTGCCATTTCCTACTCCAGGAGTCCTTCCCAACCCAGAGACTGAACCTGCATCTCCTGTGCTGCTGCATTGGCAGGCAGATTCTTTACACTGAGCCACCTGGGAAGCACCGTGTATACAGCGAAAGAGAGCTTACATTGACCCCTGCCTTTTTGGAGTCTATATTCTTTTGGGATTTGACAGTCTTCAAATAGATCACTAGGAAGACCCTGCTGTAGAGCATAAGGGACTCTACTCAGTAATCTGTGAAAGTGTTAGGTGCTCAGTTGTTTCTGACTCTTTGTGGCCCGCAGGCTCCTCTGTCCTTGGAATTCTGCAGGCAGTAACACTGGAGTGGGGTGCCATTCCCTTCTCCAAGAGGTCTCCCTGACCCCATGATCAAACTCAGGTCTCCTGCATTGCAGGTAGATTCTTTATGGTCTGAGTCACCAGGCAGGCCTTGGATGTGTGTGTGTGTGTGTGTGTGTGTGTAACAGATTCACTTTACTGTATGCCTGAAACTAACACAACATTATAAATCAACTATACTAAAAATTAAAATAAAACCAGACCAGACCTTGGCAGAGGATGGGCAGGAGAGGTGAAACAAGATGATGTCATCCTAGGAAGAAAGCTGGG
This sequence comes from Antilocapra americana, assembly GCA_007570785.1. Lineage (NCBI taxonomy): Eukaryota > Metazoa > Chordata > Mammalia > Artiodactyla > Antilocapridae > Antilocapra > Antilocapra americana. Next base: position 5,721,451 of record ML664186.1, read on the forward strand.
TTGCCCTAAAACCTCTTGCTGGGAATCCTCATTGGTTTCTCCCCTTTGATTTCTAATCTGCTCATTTATAAGCTCAGATTCTGAAGGAAGAAGGATTAATTCTCAGTGACCTGAAGGCTCTCCAAGAGCACCGTTACCCTTGCCTATTTAGGAACCTGGCCCCCCTCCCAGCTCCAATCCCAGCAGTGATTCACCTGGGACTGAGTGAGGACACAGGACTTGGAGCACAGGCAGTGGTGCTTGCCCACAGAATGTTCCCTGGGAGGCTCTGTTTGACTTTTGCTTTTCCCCTCCTCGTGAAGAAATTGACTAAGACTCATTGTCACGGTGATGCAGGATGCTGAGAACCTTGCTCTGAGAGAACATTTTCTTTGTTCTTCCTTCCTAGTGGAGGAGAGGTGAGATGGGTAGGGCTAGGAATGGAGTCTGGAATCTGAAACTGGCAAATACTTCAATTTCACAGGCCACTGGCTCTGGCTTATAAACCCAGCCCTGCCACAAATAAGCTATTTAATCCCAGCATATAGCTTAACCTTACTTAACCGTTAGCTCCAGTTGCCTCATCAGAAATTGGGGATAAGGAAAAGCTTTATTTTAGAGAGCTTCTGAAAAACCAGTGAAGTTATTCCTTTAAGTGTTTAGGTTAGTATCGGGCACACAGTAAGGCAATTATTACTTTCAGAATATTACAATTGCAGTATTTGCAATGGTTACTTTTATGACTACTGCTACTATCATCACCATCTCATCATCATCAACTCTGTCCTCATCATCCTCACCAATAGATTCCCAGTGCTATCTTTGTAGAGAAAAGTGAAAGTTGCTCAGTCGTGTCTGGCTCTGCGACCCCATGGACTGTATAGCTCATGAAATTCTCCAGGCCAAAATACTGGAGTGGTTAGCTTTGTTCTTCTCCAGGGGATCTCCCCAACCCAGGGATCGAACCCAGGTCTTCTGCACTGCAGGTGGGTTATTTACCAGCTGAGCCACCAGGGAAGCCCTTGTAGAGGACAAATTCATAGCAAAGAACAAACTCAAGTTCAAATCCTGACTTCGCTACTTATGAGCAAGTCTATTGATATAACTGCCTTAGAAATTAGGGACAATGAAATCTATCTTTTCAGGGTTATTTTAAAGAGCCAGTGAACTTAGTGAGGGTTAAAGTGTCCAGCACAACATAAGTGCTTATCAGAGATTAGTTGAGTTTGAATCATACTCCTGCAGCAAAATAGCCTTTGGTTTTAGGATATGTCTTTCACTACTAAAACTTGAAAGGGACTTAATAATTAAAGAAAAAATTAAAACCAACATTCCCCTCCTCCAGCGAGTGAAAACCAAAGAGCATCTTGCTCGTGGTGATACAGTGTTGTACAGTCAACTGGCTGATTCGCAGACGTCTGGTGAGCACCTTCGGCATGGTGAGCGTTTGTTCCTGGCGCTCTTCAGAAAGAAAGAAGATACAGAAGGCCCCAAAGGGCCTCTGTAAGTCACACAGATATGGCACCAAGAAGATAACTGGGCAAGGCACTGGAGACCCTGTAGCTCCCAGATAAAAGGCTCAGACTCAGTTTACTCTAAGGACCTTCAGATTCTGGCCTCTCTATGTCTTCCTGCAGCCTTATTTCCTACCATTCTTCACAAACACTCCAGCCCCAGTTAGTATGATTGTGTAATGCTCCTTCCTGCCCCAGTGATTTTGTTCCTGCTATGACTTCTCCCTAGACCACTCTGTCCAACACTCTTTATGCTCTTCATCTTTGCAAACTCAACGATGACCAATGTCCCCCCAGGGGTGCCCTTTATGACCTACTATCTGTCGGTTAGTCGCTCAGTCATGTCCGACTCTTTGTGACCCCATCAGGCTCCTCTGTCCATGGAATTTTCCAGGCAAGAATACTGGAGTGGGTTGCTGTTTTCTTCTCCAGGGGATCTTCCCAAGCCAGGGATCAAACCCGGGTCTTCTGCATTACAGACAGATTCTTTACCATCTGAGTCACCAAGGAAGCCCATGTCTACTATTTAAATGTGGCGGTGGTGGTGGTTTAGTCACTAAATTGTGTCCAACTCTTGTGACCCCATGGACTGTAGCCTGCCAGGCTCCTCTGTCCATGAGATTCTCCAGGCAAGAATACTGGAGTGGATTGCCATTTCCTTCTCCAGGAGATCTTCTTGACCCTGGAATCAAACTTGGGTCTCCTGCATTGCAGGCAGATTCTTTACCAGTTGAGCTATGAGAGAAGCCCCATTTAAAGATAGTATCTACTATATTTCTATCTATTTTCTGATCAGTTGAACCATATGAAATAGCCATTTTGGATATTAAAAGTGGTTGAATATTGTCAGTTTCATTTGGTTTGAACAAATCCTGTGTCCTATGTATAACTCTGTGTACTGCTTCCAAACCCCACCCTTACCCCACACAATCCCCACCCCACCCTCCACTTTTGACCTTGGGAAAGTTATTTACCTGTTCTATGTCTCAGTTTCCCTATTTGTAAAGCAGAAATAATTTATCCTATCTCATAATATTTATGGGGAGATTATATATAAAATTTAACAGAATCTCAGGCATATGAAAAGTGAAAGTCACTCAGTTGTGTCCAACTCTTTGTCCATGAAATATACAGTCCATGGGATTCTCCAGGCCAGAATACTGGAGTGGGTAGCCTTTACCTTCCCCAGGGGATCTTCCCAACCCAGGGATCAAACCCAGGTCTCCCGCGTTGAAGGCAGATTCTTTACCAGCTGAGCCACAAGGGAAGCCCTGAATATCTTAGACTGTGTATATTTAATGCAGAGGGAAGAAGGCTAGAGTGATAAAGCCATGAGGGGCCTTACAGGGGAAGGGAAAGGTAGATGGCTGTTCAGGGTCAAGTTCACTAGCTAACAGGTCTCCCATCATCTTTCTAAAAACATCAGAGGGAAGGATTGAAATTGACACTATGCTTTGCTACTTGAGATATGGGCCAAGTTCAAGGACTGGCCTATAAGAAGCTCTCTTTGGCCTCACTGAGTTTCATTGATTGCTTAAAAGGGACCCCCCCTCCCCAATTCCAGACTAGCCCTACCATCCCACACTCCCAATAACATCTCCATCATCCCAACACCAACTGTCCCAGCCCAAATGCATACACAAGCAATGGGGAGGGAGATAGGAGTTGTTCATTCAGAACAGGGACCAGGACGATGAACAAACAGCCCTGTGAGTTGGTTCAGAACCAAGAAGCAAAGATCCTAAAGGGAAAGGGGTAGGGAGAGAACTCTTGTGAGTACCCCCCGAGTGCCTACTGTGTGCACGACTCTGGAACAGAGGATTTACACATATCCAGGTTAAAAAAAAAAAAAAGAATTATTCCAGAAAAACGTTCTTCTCATTTGATAAATGGACAAAGTCAAAGCAGACATGATGTGAGTAAAAATGAGCTGGTGGGAAGTCTAAAATTTTTACAAAATAAAAATTTTATAAAAGCTAGATTGACAGATATTAATCTGTTACTAGAGTGTTGACTCTTGGTTGCAAGATATAGAAATCCAATGATACTTAGTAAAGCAGAATATTTGGGTGACCCACGGAAGCCATGAAGGTGATGCCCCTGGACCTCAGGTTTAATGGGAATCAAGGACTTGGATAATCCTTGGGTAATCCAGGACTCTCCCCATAATCTCTCTCTCAATCTGCCTCCTCTCTGAGTGTTTATTCCATTTTCCTGCTGTCTCCCACACTGGCCTTCTCCAATTCTGAAAACACCTCTCAAGCTTTGCCTCTTTACAGTCCTGCAGATAGATAGGGTGCCTTTCCCAGTTCCAGGTCCCCAGTTCTCAGAAAAGGAATCTGATAGTATTAGATGCCCATCCATGGACCATCTGGAATCAACTCTGTGCAGAACTGGGATAACACTTCTCTAACAAGGCAGCTTCTAGAATAAACTTCTGGATGGAGTGAGAGGGGAGGCCAGGGATGTCTGGGCAGATATTCAGCATGGGGGTGAAGGGATAAAATGTGTAAGAAAAAGGGCTTGAATGCTGTTCCTGCAGGATAGAAATGCCTACCATTCAGGAGCTTACTGTATAACCAAAGAGGTAACATTTACCAATGATGAGTGCTAGTGTCTGAAGCCTGGCCGTAGGCATGCTGGGCATTTGTACTTGGTCGTGGGCTGAAACAGTGTGAAAAGGAGAAGGAGTGGGATCAGCAGTTAGTTATGCATGTATTATCCAGGTCTGGTACTGGTGCTTTGTGTACAGACATCTCAAGGTGCTTTGTGTACATACATCTCCTGCAACTTTTATTCCCATCTTATTGGCATGGAAGCTGAGACTCTGTGAGGTGAGGTGACTTCCTTAAAGTCACAATTGTAACTAGTAGTAAAAACAGGTTCTAAGTCATGGAGCAGAGGGAGCAAGGTCCAAAAGGGAGGGAATATATGCATTCATAGAGCTGATCTGGGCTTTCCAGGTGGCACTAGTTATAAAGAACCTGCCTACCAATGCGGGAGACATAAGAGTTGAGTGTTTGATCCCAAGGTTGGGAAGATCTCCTAGAGGCAGGTATAACAACCCACTCCAGTATACTTGCCTGGAGAATTCCATGGACAGAGGAGCCTGGGGGACTGCAGTGCATAGGGTTGCAAAGAGTTGGACACCACTGAAGTGACTCAGCTTGTACACATAGCTGAGTCACTTCAGTGTACAGCAGAAACCAACACAGCATTGTGAAGACTTGTACTCTGATTAAAAAAAAACAAAGACAAATTCTAAAAGTGGTGCCATATCTAAAACTCCTGTTACTCTGAAATTAAGCTCATCCCTGTCATTTCTCTGAACTTCAAAAAAGTTTGAACCTTAAAGCATGAAGTTAGGTGGCAAAGATTTGGTTTCCTTCCGATTTCTGTAGAGCTCGTGGTTCCACTCTGGCTTCAGGGAGCTGCTTGCCAACATCTCTGAATCAGTCAAACCATCCCTTGAAGAAAACGAAAAACTGCAACCAACCAAGCTGAGAGTGATTCATGGCACCCAATATACATATTTATAGGCTGTGTGCAAGGGTGAAATCCACTCGAGGCTCTCTTGTTCACACCCCGACGCATCTGTGCGCCTGCATCGGGCACTTAGAGGAACTGAAGCCCCTGCCACTTACCCACACGTGTCTGTGATGAGGTCTGAACTCTCCATGAACCACCACCAACTCGCAGAGCCAAACTGTTAAGTGCCATCTGTGGAAGCAGGGTTCCAAAATGAGAATTCTGCTCTTGGCCCCTAGAAACATTCTTCTAGTCATTTTATTTTTTCCGAGTTCCATTTCTCTTCCATTGGAGATCTGGGATGAATTGGCATGAGGTTTAGACTGATCAGGGTTTGATGGTCTGCTCCTGCTGACTCTGACCTTGAACATGTCCCTTTAGCCTTTTAAGATTTAATGTCTTCTTTGAAAAGGAGCTATTACAAACCATGGGACTGCTGTCATGGGCCAAGTGTGGAACAGGGTTTTAGGAAACCTGCAAGACGTAGCAAATGCCTCTGGGGTAGTAGTAGAGGGCAGCCGATACAACCCCAAAGCTGGAAAGGGCAACAGGAGGAGGTGGTTACTGGTACCCAGAGAAGGCAGCCATGTGGAAAAGGCTACATGACAGGAGCTAGAGTCTAGAGCAGAATGATCCAGCCAGCTCATCTATTGTCACCTGGGAGGGAGGGAGCCAGGGAACTGAATACCTTGACCATATTCTACTCTTTCCCTCTGACATCTGCTGGCACCTCCGTTGGTTAAATCTATGTAGAACTGGAGGAATAAAGACCCCACATGGTCCATACAGGTTAGCATCCTCATACCCAGAGCAGGGTGAAGATGGGTAGAGGGTGAAACTGGAGGGGCCCATGGAAGACCTATCCAACTCAAGTATCAGAGAGAGAGATGCAAGTAGAGTGCTTCATCAAAGAGCTTGGCATGAGATACGTGTTTAATAAACAGGGACCTTAATTACATAATCAAAGTGTGAAGAATTACAGTGCTACCACTTGGGGATTCTTTTCAACTTTAATCTTGATGTACAAGTTTATAGAAAAATTAGGGAAAGATAATTCCCATTTTCCATGTTCTTTGTTTTGAAGATTTGCAGATCTTTTCCACCCTAGCAGTGCCCTCTGGCACTTGCTACATTTCTTCTTTGTGGTTGTTCAGTTGCTAAGTCGTGTTCAACTCTTTGTGACCCCATGGACTGCAGCTTTCCAGGTTTCCCTGTCCTTCACTATCTCCTGGAGTTTAATTCAGGCTTAAATTGAAGAAAGTAGGGAAAGCCACTGAACCATTCAGGTATGACCTAAATCAAATCCTTTATGATTATACAGTGAAGGTGAGGAATAGATACAAAGGATTAGATCTGGTAGACAGAGTGCCTGAAGAATTATGGGTGAAGGTTCATAACATGGTATAGGAGGCAATGATCAAAACCATCCCCAAGAAAGAGAAACAAGAAGGCAAAGCGGTTGTCTGAGGAGGCCTTACAAATAGCTGAGAAGAGAAGCAAAAGGGAAAGATGTACCCAACTGAATGTAAAGTTCCAAAGAATAACAAGGAGAGATAAGAAAGCTTCTTAAGTGAACAATGCAAAGAGATAGAGGAAAACAATAGACTGGGAAAGACTAGAGAGCTCTTTCAAGAAAATTGAAGATATCAAGGGAACATTTCACAGAGATGGGCACAATAAAAGCAAGGATCTAATAAGCAGAAGAGATTAGGAAGAGGTGGCAAGAATGCATGGAAGAACTGTATAAAAAAAGGTCTTAATGATCCAGATAACCATGATGATGTGGTCACTCACCTAGAGCCAGACATCCTGAAGTGTGAAGTCAAGTGGGCCTTAGCAAGTATTACTACTAAAGTTTCTTCTTAGGGAAGACATTCATTCATTCATTCATTTATTCAACAATGATTGACTCAGCACCACCTATGTGCCAGGCATGGTACAGAGCACTGAACTCACAGTGATGGATACACATCTAGTCTCTGTGTTTGCAGGCTATCAGAGGGCAGGAACACATAAGCTCCTACAGTAAGTCTCCTAAATATGAACAAGTTCTGTTCAGAGAGTGCATTCATTAAGTCCAGTTTATTCATAAGTCCAATAAAGTAAGCCTAAGTTCCCAACTATCACAATTAGCTATATAGTACTGTACTGTAATAGATTTACAATACTTTTCACACAAATAATATATAAAAAAACAAATATAAAAAAATAAAGCATTTAAAATCTTACAGTATAGTACCTTGAAAATATAGTAGTACAGTACAACAGGGCTTCCCAGGTGACTCAGTAGTAAAGAATCCGCCTGCCAATGAAGGAGAGGCAGGAGATGTGGGTTCAATGCCTGGGTCAGGTAGATCCCCTGGAGAAGGAAATGGCAACCCACTCCAGTGTTCCTGCCTGGGAAATCCCATGGACAGAGGAAGCTGGCGGGCTACAGTCTATGGGGTCTCAGAGAGTTGGATATGACTGAGCAACTGAGCACGCATGCACAGTACAACAGCTGGCATTCAAGACTGGCATCAAGTGAACAAGCAAGAAGAGTCACTGACTGGAGGAAGGAGAGGAGGTGGGAGATGGTCGAGCTGAAGGATTGCCAGCGATAGGAGATTGAGGGTGTTCTGCCGAAAGTGAAAAATTCCATCTCAGGTTCAGAGGATTTATTAGCAAAATAAGTCATTCCTTTTACACAAATAAATAATGCAAATATTTATTAAAGAATGATTTAGCTTACTTTCAATATACTAACATTAAAAGGAAAGAGAAACAGAAAGAGCAGAGAATACATCACCAAATTGGGTTTTGACCAACACCTAGACCTAAACAGAGCTGGGAAGTCCTGTGCCACAGCACATCTGGAGTCCAGATTGGGAAAAGGTCTCAGGCAGCCCATTGGCTCTGTGGGTGAGACTTCAAAGATTGCAGCTCAGGGTTCCTGTTTGTAATCCCAGGATGGCAACAACGGAGGTCACCATTAACCTGTGGCCAAATTGCAACCCTTTTGATGCGAATGCTGTTTGTTTTGTCTTGTAAAACTTGGAATGTAGCTAAGCCCGGGCTTGGTTGGCCAGACCCCTCCAGGATCCCAACAATTTCAAGATTCCTCCCCTGTTTTATCTTTGGTGCTGCAAGCCTTGCAGTCACAGCAGGCAGTCACTCCCAGTTGCCCCAGGCAGGTTAGAAGCAAGGTCAGAGGCCTGCTCTGCTTTGTCTCTGAAGCCCAAATAAGACTATTTTTGAAATTTCCCTAACAGAGGGCAAGATGCAATTTCACTCATGCCTGATGTTGATGGGACGCATATTCGCCTCCTTTTTTTGGCTGCACTGGGTCCTCACTGCTTTGTGCGGGCTTTCTCCAGTTGTGGCGAGCGGGGGCTACTCTTCATGGCAGTGCCCAGGCTTCTCATTGCGGTGGCTTCTCTTGTGAAGCACAGGCTCTAGGCATGCGAACTTCAGCAGTTGAGGCACATAGACGCAGTAGTTGTGGCTCGTGGATCCTGGAGCGTGGGCTTCAGTCGCTGCAGAAGCAGGTTCGGTAGTTTTGGCACACGGGCACACTGGCTTCTTTGAAAGTTTGCAATTTGGAGGTTCCTATATAAGGAACTTACTGTAGTGATGAAGCAGCCTGTGAGATGTGAGATGGAGGTAGGTGTGGTTGAGCAAGCACATCCACAGCTTGATTGGAGCTCCAGCCTGATGCTGTTTGAAAATGAACCCTCAAGAGTTAGCAAAGAGAAGAAGCTCTCCACAAAGGAAGACATCGTTAAATGCAAAGGTTTGAGGATTAGCCAAAGTCGTTGCCAGCCCCAACTTTGGTGTTTTTCCAATTCTTTGATCTTTCCAACTTTGTGGTGGGGTGTGTATTTAAATGAATAAGCATAGGGTCGTTAATTGCTTATAGAAAAAAAAGAGTCTTGTTTATGTGCTGAGCACATTCTCTTCCAACTAATTAACTCAATAAAGCTGAACACAGAGTCATTTCTGACCCTCCCTAGGCAATTAAACATAAGTGTTTTCTACCATCTATAAGCCTTCCACCGCCTTCTGAATTGCTGCTGCCAAGGAGGGGTGTGCAAGGGATGTGCGTATATATAGCTCCCTTTCTAACAAAGAAATCATGGTGGTGTCTGGGGCCCTGGTTGTGACGCCTGCCTTGGTCCATTCTCAGCCTCTCGTGTTTGCCTGTCTGCAAAGGAAAATTTCAAAAAAGAAAAAGAAATTGAAAAAGTCTGACTTAGTTGCCCCAGAAGATGCCCAGCATACTGAAGGAGAAAGAGCACAGCCCTCAAAATGGCAGGACCCTAGAACAGGGGTCCCCAAACTCCAGAATCTAATGCCTGATGATCTATGGTGGAGCTTATGTAATAAAAATAGAAATAAAGTGTACAATAAATGTAATGTGCTTGAATCATCCTGAAACCACTCCCACTTCCATGAAATCAGTCCCTGATGCCCAAAAACGTTGGGGACCGCTGCCTAGATGATTTCCTCCCCTGTCATCTGGGAGCAGCAGGGGATAAATGGAAGTGGCCAATTGTCCTGAAATAGATGTGCTGATGTTCCCAAGATTCCGAATGATGCACTTAGTGCAGAGAAAGCAGGGTGATGCTGACAGGGTAGGGACCGCCTTGGGCATCTCCCTGCTTCCCATGCCCCAAGAAAGGACCACCAAATGCTCCCGTGTTCAAGAGAGGCTGAGAGTGATTGAAGCCCGGAGTGACCATGGCTTTGACCAGGAGGGATGGAGTGGTTCTTAAGGGATGCTAGCACAGACTGACAATGACAGAAAAATAAAACCCTTCCTCCCTTAGCATGGTGTGACTCAAGAAGCCTCAGAGTTAAGCCACAACATATTGAGAAAGAAGAAGAGAGAAACCTTGAATAGTCCAGAAGTTTACTTTTCTTTGCTTGGTGGAATTGAGACTCAAAGCAAAAGATAAGATGTTTTATTAAAAAGAAAGTTTTCTATCTTGCCATTGTCCCCTCTCTGCCACACATACACCAAGTAAAGCACAGGTCCAAGGATCAGAATCTCTGGGTGTGAGGCTCTAGTGCTAATTGGCTGTTAATAGCTGTAAAAATCCATTTTGCAGATGAGGAAACTGAGGGATGGAAAGGTTAAGAAACATGTGGCTGGTAACTGACCAAGGCAGAATGCTAACTTATGTCAGCTTGTCCCCTCAACCATCATGTTTAATAGCTACAACTATCCTCTGAGAAACCTGTGTGCAGGTCAGGAAGCAACAGTTAGAACTGAACGTGGAACAACAAACTAGTTCCAAATCGGGAAAGGAGTATGTCAAGGCTGTATATTATCACCCTTCTTGTTAAACTTATATGCAGAGTACATCATGAGAAACACTGGGCTGGGCAGAGTACATCATGAGAAATGCTGAAGCACAAGCTGGAATCAAGATTGCCAGGAGAAAGATCAATTACTTCAGATATGCAGATGACACCACCCTTATGGCAGAAAGTGAACAAGAACTAAAGAGCTTCTTGATGAAAGTGAAAGGGGAGAGTGAAAAAGTTGGCGTAAAGCTCAACATTCAGAAAACTAAGATCATGACATCTGGTCCCATCACTTCATGGCATATAAATGGGGAAACAGTGGAAAGAGTGACAGACTTTATTTTGGGGGCTCCAAAATCACTTCAGATGGTGATTGCAGTCATGAATTAAAAGATGCTTGCTTCTTGGAAGAAAAGTTATGACCAACGTAGACAGCTTATTAAAAAGCAGAGACATTACTTTGCCAACAGAGGTCCATCCAGTCAAGGCTATGGTTTTTCCAGCAGTCATGTATGGATGTGAGAGTTGGACTGTAAGAAAAGCTGAGCGCCGAAGAATTGTTGCTTTTGAACTGTGGTGTAGAAGACTCTTGAGAGTCCTTTGGACTGCAAGGAGATCCAACCAGTCATTCTAAAGGAGATCAACCCTGAATATCTATTGGAAGGACTGATGCTGAAGCTCCAATTCTTTGGCCACCTGATGCGAAGAGCTGACTCATTTGAAAAGACCCTGATGCTAGGAAGGATTGAGGGCAGGAGGAAAGGGGATGACAGAGGATGAGATGGTTGGATGGCATCACTGACTCAATGGACAGGAGTTTGAGTGAACTCCAGGAGTTGGTGATGGACAGGGAGGCCTGGTGTGCTGTGGTTCATGGGATCACAAAGAGTCGGACACGACTGAGTGACTGAACTGAACTGAACTGGTGATCAGAATACAGCAGGTGCCCAGAAAATTGTTGTTGTTGTTCAGTTACTAAGCCTTCCTGACGCTTTGTGACTCCATGGACTGTAGCCTGCCAGGCTTCTCTGTCCATGGGATTCTCCAGACAAGAATAGTGAAGTGGGTTGCCATTTCCTCCTGCAGGGGATCTTCCCTACCCAGGATTTGAACCCAGGTTTCCTTCATTGCAGGCAGACTTTTTACCACTGAGCCGCTATTGAGCCCTCCCCCACCCCACCCCCAGAAAATAAGGTGGTAGAAAAACAACAGAGTCTAGTGTTTTATATGCAGATTCCAGATTCCAGTTTGCGTTAGGAAGCACAGTGAAAAGGTTTGAATGAACTCATGTGGCACAAGCTGGGAGCCCTTTCTCCAACCTCATCTCTCCCAAGCCTCTCTTTTGCTTTGTGGTCTCAGCACCTCATAACCCCTGAGAACTTATGTGATATTTTAGACCTTTGTAATTTTATGTGGACTGTTCTGTCTGCTTTAGCATTCTTTTTTTCTCCTTTTTTGTGTGGCAAAATCCGTCTCCTACATCAGGTCCTCTAAAGCAGCCTAATTACTTTTTTCCCAGTCTGTGTAAGGCACCTTCCCCTGGGATTCAGTGGGTCCCATGCTAATCTCTACCATGACACCTATTATACTGGATCAGAATAATCATTTCTGGTTCTGTTTGCCAATTAGATTGTGGGCTCCTTGAGGACAGGTGGGTCTCTTATTCTTTTCTGATTCTCTAGTGACTGTCAGGGCAGTCTGAGCTCAGGCTGGAAAAGAATATCCAGACATGGAGTGTCGCAGAAAAGAGTGAGTTTATTAAGAACAAAGAGCAGAGATCGTGTGGATGCTTTGAGCACCGCGGCCGACCTCCTGACAGGCCAAAGAGAGTTGATGCTTTTCGTAGGTTAGTAACTAATTTTTCTAGCCTCAAGACAAAGAAAATTCCTGCTAGAAATGTGGCATTGGGTGATTGGTTAGGGCACAATAGCGTGTGTACTGGAGTATTTTTGCCTAATATGGATTCAGGGACTTGGCCAGAAAGGATGGGAATGGGGAGTTGTCAGTGGTTACCATGGGGCTCAGTCAGTTCCTGTGATGATTTTGGTCCTGTGCTCTGCATGTGTGGCTTTGATGTAACACCTATGACCTTGGTGTTAGGGGAGGCACCCTGGCCAGGTACCATAATAACCATTTGCATGAGTTGTTTTATGACAGGAGGCCCTGGTAAGGAACATGGAACTAATAAGCCACCACCAACCGGAAGAGTTTAAGAAAGGTCAAAAGGAGACACCACATGTCCGACCACCTCCCAGAATCCTCCTCTCTGGCATCCATCTTGGCTGAACAAGGCATGCACCACCAGGAAGGACTCTGAGTCAGAATGATTGTCTAAAGACAACCCGGAAACTAATCCCATCACCATAAAACCAGAGACTGCAAGCCATGTGGCAGAGCAATTCTCCTGAGTTCCCTTACCCTGCTGCTCTCTGCCCAGGCACCCTTTCCCAATAAAATCTCTTGCTTTGTCAGCGTATGTGTCTCCTCGGACAATTCATTTCTGAGTGTTAGACAAAAGCCCAGTTTTGGGCCCTGGAAGGGATCCCCCTTGCAACATTGGTATGGACTCCACAGTGAGCAGCCCAGTGCCTGCTACATAGCATGTATTCAGTAAATGTTTGTCGACACTCTTGTGGTAATCACTTGTGGAGCATGTGTGGAGAAAGAGTGAAAGAATGCTGGTGGCTGTGTGACACAAACACAAACAAAGAATGAAGTGGGTTATATGGGATGGCAGGAAGGGTCTATACAGTCCAGACGCCCTAACTTGCCCTCCTCAAACCCTGGAAAATTCAATCAATCATAACATGAGTTATATAGCATGAGCTTTGGATTATAAAGACTGAGTTTGAATGTCAGCTTTGTTTAAGGACTATTTTAATAGTAAGGTAAAATATTCTCTGTGCATCTGGGTATGTGTGTAATTACTTATATCTTATCTTCTCCTTTACAACTGTGAATTCCATGGGGGACTGTGTCTGTCTTGATTACTCATATTTCTGCTGTACTTCACACATATTTGTGGAATGAATAAAGGTATTATAAATGAATGTCATGGCCTAGCTCTGTAGCCTTTGACAAGTTACATAATCTCATATAAAATATCTCAATAGATAGATGGCATATAGATAGTAGTTAAATAGATAGATGATTGGTAGCCAGCCATAGCATATTGATAGGTAGTATAGCAGGTAGACAGATGGTGTATAAATAGTAGCTAGATAGATTGGGTTGTTGTTGAGTTGCTGAGTCGTGTCTGACTCTTTTGCAACCCCATGGATTCTAACCCACCAGGCTCCTCTGTCCATAGGATTTCCCAGACAAGGATACAGGAGTGGGTTGCCCATTTCCTCCTCCAGAGGATCTTCTCAACCCAGGGTTCAAACCCACATTTTTTGTATTGCAGGCAGAATCTTTACCACTGAGCCACTGGGGAAGCACAGATAGATAGGTAGATGGTACATAGGTAGATAATAGAAAGGTATAGAGACAGATGGCATATAAATAGATAAATAGATATTTTCATATATAAAATGAGGGTGAAAATTTCTTAGCCAAACTCCCAAGAACACTTCCTGACTCTCCTCTCATAACTTTCAGCCAACCCATGAGTAAGTTCTGAACTTTCTGCCTCAGAAACATAATTTCATCTCCATTCCTCCAACTTGGCTATCACCATATCCAAACTGACAGCTGCAAAGCTTCCTAATTCATTTTCTTCTTCCATCCCAGCCTCTCATAATCTATTCACTGAAGAGCAGCCAGATTGATTTTATAAAATACAAATCAAATCACAACACTACCTTGCTTAAAATCCTCCAGTGATCTACCATTTTGCCTGGAATGGCTTTAAAACTCCTGACCTTGGTTCTCATGACTGTCACGTCCTATCTCTTCTAACTCTCCAGCTACACTGGTTATTTTTATTGTTGTTGTTATTTGTTATTCTTTGACTCCATCACGCTTATACTCAACTGAAGACTTTTGCACTGGCTGTAATCTGTGCCTGGAAGTGGCTTGATTTTCACATAGTTAGTTGTCTCACTCTTTGTCATTCAGATTTCAGCTTCCCCGGCACCTCAGAGATGCCTTTCACAATGACCTGATCTAAACTAACATATGTTCTATATTTAGCCCATGTTTTAATGATCTTCAGAGACCTCTGCAGTCTTGTAGTTTTATTTGATTTATTTATTTGATGTTGTCTGTCTCCCTTAGGGCTTCCTAGGTGGTGCTAGTGGTAAGGAATCCATCTGTCAATGCAGGAGACCTTAGAGATGAGTGGGGATCCCTGGGTGGGGAAGATCCCCTGGAGGAGGGCATGGCAGTCCTCTTCAGGATTCTTGCCTGGAGAATCCCATGGACAGAGGAGTCTGGCGGGTGAGTCCATAGGGTCACAAAGAGTCAGACATGACTGAAGTGACTCAGCACACATGCAGACAGGTCTCCTTTACCAGAAGGTAACTCCATGGATGGGAAGTATGTTGAGTTCATGGAAATATCCACAGTACCTAGAAAATGCTAGTAATTCAGAAATATTTGTGAAATAAATATATAAACCCCTACATCTTAGTGTAGTTTTGAAGGTTAAATGAGATAATGTACATAAAGCAGTTAGCCCTGTGTTTGACACATAAATGACATGCAGTAAATGTGGTTATTCTAGTCATTTATTACAGTGCTTTACACAAACAAACACAAAAATCCCACTTCTAAGTTTCTGTTTCTGCATCAATTCTATCCAGTCCTTTGGGAACTGGAATGCAGGAGGTCCTCCAAACAGAACTGACTTGTTTCTATTTACCAGGTCTGGGTGATGGCGCTGACCAGCTATGTTACCTGTAGAGGAAAGGAACCGAGAGGATACGGAAGTTCAAGAGGGAGGGGACAGATGTACAGCTATGGCTGATTCATGTTGGTGTTTGACAGAAAACAACAAAATTCTGCAAAGCAATTATCCTTCAGTTAAAAAATAATAATTTTTTTAAAAGATTATACTTGGCTGCAAGTAATAACAAAAAAAATTAAACCACTGATTTAAGCAGATAAAGAGCTTTTCCCCTCGTGTAGTAATAATATTTGGCTGAATTCTGATTAGCACATACATGTGAGGGAACTCCCTGATGTGAAAGAAAGAAGCACCCAATGAGATTAGAGGATTCAGTTCTTAGTGCTCACACAGGGCTGGGAATTGTGCTTCTTCTACCAGCCAAACTAGAAAACCTCTGATGTTAGAGGCACTGGAGTGAGGACACAGAAGAATCTTGCTTCATAATGGGGAATAATTAGTCCCAGAACAATTTATTCTCTGGTCCTGCCTAAAAAATATTAAAAGCAAGATCTGAAGGACTCTTCCAAGGAATTTAACTGTTTCCCATTACCAAGGGCAAGAATAGTTATAGGAATACAAAGGATTTCCAAGGTAACTCAGTAGTAAAGAATCCATCTGCCAGTGCAGGAGATGCAAGAGATGTGGGTTCAATTCCTGGGTCTGGAAGATCCCCTGGAGAAGGAAATGGCAACCCACTCCAGTATTCTTGCCTGGGAAATCCCATGGACAGAAGAGTCTGGTGGGCTACAGTCCATGGGGTTGAAAAGAGTCAGAGACAACTAAACACACACACAGACACACACAGACACCCACACACACAAAGATACTCAGCACCCAAAGAGGCACAGTTCACATCTGGCATCAAATAGGACCCATAATGAAGAGACTAATTAATCAAAATTGTTCCAGAACTGACACAGATATTAGAATTAGCATGCAAGAACATTAAAATAGTTATAATGGCTGTATTTAAAATATTCAAAATAAAAGTAGATGTATGGAAGATAGAAAAAAAAAACTCACATTGACATTGTTGAGATTAAAAACTACAATGTACTGATTTCTCATCCTGCAGCAGATGAGAAGTCTTGATAGATGGGAGACACACTGGAATTTTCAGTAAAGTAACAGTGAGGAAACCTAGACCCACCCACCAGAAAACCACACAAGCCTTCCCATCCAGGAAACTTCAACAAACCACACATCCAACCCATCCCACAGAGAGGAATCCCCACAATAAAGGGACAACACAGCAAGATAAACAAGATGAAAAGGCAGAGAAATACCCAGCAAGTAAAGGAACAGGATAAATACCCCCTAGACCAAACAAAAGACGAAGAGATAGGAAGTCTACCTGACAAAGAATTCCGAATGATAGTGAAAATGATCCAAAACCTGGAAAATAAGTTGGAGTCGCAGCTCAATAACCTGCAGGCAAGGATTGAGAAGATGCAGGTAAGCTTTAACAAGGACTTAGAAGAAATGAAAAAGAGTCAAAATACAATAAATAATGCAATAAATGAGATCAAAAACACCCTGGAGGGAACCAACAGTAGAATAACAGAGATAGAAGACAGAATAAGTGAGGTAGAAGACAGAATGGCAGAAATAAATGAAACAGAAAGGAAAAATGAAAAAAGAATTAAAAGAAATGAGGACAATCTTAGAGACCTCTGGGACAATATTAAACGCACCAATATTCGAATCATAGGAGTCCCAGAAGAAGAAGACAAAAAGAAAGACCATCAGAAAATTCTTGAAGAGATAATTGTAGAAAACTTCCCTAAATTGGGGACGCAAATAGCCACTCAGGTCCAAGAAACACAGAGAGTCCCAAATAGAATGAACCCCAAGCGGGACACTCCAAGACACATATTAATCAAATTAGCAAATATCAAATACAAAGACCAAATATTAAAAGCAGCAAGGGAGAAGCAAAAAATAACTCACAAGGGGAATCCCATAAGGATAACAGCTGACCTCTCAACAGAAATGCTTCAGGCCAGAAGGGAATGGCAAAACATACTTAAAGTCATGGAAGAAAACAATCTACAACCCCGACTACTGTACCCAGCAAGGATCTCATTCAAATTTGAAGGAGAATTCAAAATTTTCTCAGACAAGCAGAAACTGAGAGAATTCAGCAACACCAAACCAGCCCTCCAACGAATGCTAATAGGAAACATGGATGGGATAGATAATCTGGAACCCAAAACAATAAAATAAATGGCAGCAGGATCATACTTATCAATAATTACCTTAATTGTAAACGGGCTGAATGCCCCAACCAAAAGACAAAGATTGGCCAATTGGATACAGAAACAAGACCCCTATATATGTTGTCTACAAGAGACCCACCTCAAACCTAGGGACACATATAGACTGAAAGTTAAAGGCTGGAAAAAGATATTCCATGCAAATAAAGACCAAAAGAAAGCAGGAGTGGCAATACTCATATCAGATAAAGTAGACTTTAAAATAAAGGCAGTGAAAAGAGATAAAGATGGACATTACATAATGATCAAAGGATCAATCGAGGAAGAAGAAATAACAATTATAAATATTTATGCACCTAACATAGGAGCTCCACAATATGTAAGGCAAATGCTAACAAATATGAAAGGGGAAATCAACAACAACACAATAATAGCAGGAGACTTTAATACACCACTCACACCAATGGATAGATCAACTAGACAGAAAAGTAACAAGGAAATTCAAACTTTAAATGAAACAATAGACCAACTAGACCTAATTGATATCTATAGGTCATTCCACCCCAAAACAAGGAATTTCACCTTTTTCTCAAGTGCACACGGGACCTTCTCCAGGATAGATCACATCCTGGGCCATAAATCTAACCTTGATAAATTCAAAAATATTGAAATCATCCCAAGCATCTTTTCTGACCACAATGCAGTGAGATTAGATATCAACTACAGGAGAAAACCTTTCAAAACTTCCAACATATGGAGGCTCAACAACACACTGCTGAATAACCAACAAATCACAGAAGAAATCAAAAATGAAATTCAGTTATGCATGGAAACGAATGAAAATGAAAACACAACAGCCCAAAACCTATGGGACACTGTGAAAGCAATGCTAAGGGGAAAGTTCATAGCAATACAAGCTCACCTCAGGAAACAAGAAAAAAATCAAATAAATGACCTTACTTTACACCTAAAGCAACTAGAAAGGGAAGAGATGCAGAAGCCCAGGTCTAGTAGAAGGAGAGAAATCTTAAAGATCAGGGCAGAAATAAATGCAAAGGAAACAAAAGTGACCATAGCAAAAATCAACCAAGCCAAAAGCTGGTTCTTTGAGAAGATAAATAAAATTGACAAACCATTAGCCAGACTCATCAAGAAACAAAGGGAGAAGAACAAAATCAACAGAATTAGAAATGAAAACGGAGAGATCACAACAGAAAACACAGAAATACAAAGGATCATAAGAGACTATTATCAGCAACTATATGCAAATAAACTGGACAACCTGGATGAAATGGACAAATTCCTAGAAAAGTACAACTTTCCAAGACTAAACCAGGAAGAGATAGATAATATTAATAGACCCATCACAAGCATGGAAATTGAAACCGTAATCAGAAATCTTCCAAAAAACAAAAGCCCAGGACCAGATGGCTTCACAGCTGAATTCTACCAAAAATTTAGAGAAGAGCTAACACCTATTCTACTCAAACTCTTCCAGAAAATTGCAGACGAAGGTAAACTTCCAAACTCATTCTATGAGGCCTCCATCACCCTAATTCCAAAACCTGGCAAAGATGCCACAAAAAAAGAAAACTACAGGCCAATATCACTGATGAACTTAGATGCAAAAATCCTCAACAAAATTCTAGCAAATAGAATCCAACAACACATCAAAAAGATCATACATCATGATCAAGTAGGCTTTATCCCAGGGATGCAAGGATTCTTCAATATTCGTAAATCGATCAATGTAATACACCACATTAACAAATTGAAAAATAAAAATCACATGATTATCTCAATAGATGCAGAGAAAGCCTTTGACAAAATTCAACATCCATTTATGATAAAAACCCTCCAAAAAGCAGGAATAGAAGGAACATACCTCAACATAATAAAAGCTATATATGACAAACCCACAGCAAACATTATCCTCAATGGTGAAAAACTGGAAGCATTCCCCCTGAAATCAGGGACAAGACAAGGGTGCCCACTCTCACCACTACTATTCAACATAGTTTTGGAAGTTTTGGCCACAGCAATCAGAGCAGATAAAG
Source organism: Antilocapra americana (assembly GCA_007570785.1). Lineage (NCBI taxonomy): Eukaryota > Metazoa > Chordata > Mammalia > Artiodactyla > Antilocapridae > Antilocapra > Antilocapra americana. The sequence goes on from ML664186.1 coordinate 5,740,865, forward strand.
AAATCAAAGGAATACAGATTGGAAAAGAAGAAGTAAAACTCTCTCTGTTTGCTGATGACATGATCCTCTATATTGAAAACCCTAAAGACTCTACGAGAAAATTACTAGAGCTAATCAGTGAATATAGCAAAGTTTCAGGATACAAAATCAACACACAGAAATCCCTGGCATTCCTATACACTAACAGTGAGAAATCAGAAAGAGAAATTAAGGAAACAATTCCATTCACCATCGAAACAAAAAGAATAAAATACTTAGGAGTATTTCTACCTAAAGAATCAAAAGACTTGTATATAGAAAACTATAGAACACTGATGAAAGAAATCAAGGAGGACACAAACAGATGGAGAAATGTACCGTGCTCATGGATTGGAAGAATCAATATAGTGAAAATGAGTATACTACCTAAAGCAATCTATAGATTCAATGCAATTCCTATCAAGCTACCAGAGGTCTTCTTCAAAGAATTAGAACAAATAATTTCTCAATTTGTATGGAAATACAAAAAACCTCGTATAGCCAAAGCAATCTTGAGAAAGAAGAATGGAACTGGCGGAATCAACCTACCTGACTTTAGGCTATACTACAAATCCACAGTCATTAAGACAGTATGGTACTGGCACAAAGACAGAAATATAGATCAATGGAACAGAATAGAAAGCCCAGAGATAAATCCACGCATCTATGGACACCTTATCTTTGACAAAGGAGGCAAGAATATACAATGGAGAAAAGACAACCTCTTTAACAAGTGGTGCTGGGAAAACTGGACAGCCACTTGTAAAAGAATGAAACTAGA